>CAUYQU010003184.1:0-92306 GCA_963574635.1 Cheracebus regulus
TCCTTTTCTCTCTTTTTCTAAAATCTCTTCCTCTTTCTTTCTCTTTCATTCTTTTTTCTTTCTTTTGCTGTTTCTTTCTTTCTCCTTTTCTCTCTTTTTCTAAAATCTCTTCTTCTTTCTCTCTTTCATTCTTTTTATTCAAAAAAAAAAAACATGCTGTCTCTAACATTTGGTATTTTTTTATATTTCCCTACTCCCTGCCAAAGTACATTCATGCACCTCCGAAGCAACCGAGTCACATCTTTTTTCCCTCTAAATTAAATTATCAGGGCAGATGTCCCATTTCTTTACTTACTTTGCCTGAGTAGAAAAGGTAACTCAGTGAGTGCTGTGTGTGACGTGTCTGGGAAAGCTACATAGGGAAAAGCAAACACACCTGTTATGGAAACATCTGTGGCTCTTCCCAGGGAGCACAAGAAGCACTTGTGTGTCAGCAACAGATGGTGCTCCACCCCTAACCACAGAGTCATGCCCATTTGTCCAGTGTAGTACAATTGCACCCCCTGAATGTGCTCACTTTTGATTCCCTGATCCTATTGGAATAGTAAGCTACAGCATTCCTGTGGGAAATGTACTGTGCACCACAGTGGTTCGAACTGTGTACTAGAATTTAGTAAGTAAAATCCTGGAATAACCAACTTGACTCATCATATGTCCTAATGACCCCTTTGAATCTCATATACTGTTCTTGTAAAATGACCTGACTGGCATTCCTGGAGCAGTCCATAGATTATATAGTGTATTAGCCTGCTTAAGTTGCCTTAACAAGATACTGGGTAGCTTAAATGATGTAAATCTCTTTTCTCACTGTTCTGGAGGCTAGAAGTTCAACATCAGGATTCCAGCATGAACAGATTCTAGCGAGAGCCCTCTTCCTGGCTCCTAGATTACTTCCTTTTACTGTGTCCCCACCTGACAGAGAGAGGCAGAGAGAGAGGGAGAGAGAGACAGAGAGAGACAGAGACAGAGATAATGAATAAACTCACCAGTCCTATTGGATTAAGTGGATTTATTCATTCTCTCTCTCTAATGACAGTGACCACCCTAATGACAGTGATCTCATTTAACCTTAATTAGCTTCAATGTTCCATCTCTAAATAAAAGCCCTATCTCCAAATACAGTTAGATTGTGGGGAAGTGGTTAGGGCTTTAAATATGAATTTTGGGGGACACAATTCAGTCCATAGCATATAGATATGTGAGGATTAAGTGATTAAAATGTCAAAATTTTTTTGAATTCCTACTCAAGAAAAGTCATTCAGGGATTTCATTTACTTTAATACAAATCACAGGTTTAAAATGTGACTTTAACCCAAGTGACATTTTCTTTAACTCAAAACTCTAAAAATTCTGGGTCAAGTATTATCATTCATTGAATAATTTTTCCTTGGTGTGAAAACTAGTGAAGGGTAATGGGAGCTTGAGGCTAGTTAAGGAGGGGAAGGGGTGCAATCTTAGCGGAGAAGAGGGAGGAGCATAATGGAAAGAACATCTGGTGCAATATTGGCTGAGTTCTAGCTCAGATTTAATCTAAGTTTTGTCAGTCAAATGGAAAACAGTAAGTACTTTTAAAAGTTTTGTAGTTATTGACAAATAATTTTGTATATTATGGGGTGCAATGTGACTTTTTGATACATGTATACATTGTGGAATGAGCAAATCAGGCTAATTAGCATATTTATTCCCCCAAACAATCATTTCATCATGGTAAGAACAATTAAAATTCTCTTTTTTAGCTATTTTGAAATATATAATACATTACTATGAACTGTAGACATTGTGCTGTGCAATAGAATGCCAGAATTCCTCCTCCTGTCTAACTGAAACTTTTTATCCATAGATCAGTGTGTACCCTTTCCCTGTCTAACTCCCCCCAGCCAATGCTGGGTGTGTACCCGAAGGAATTAAAATTAGTATTTCAAAGGGATGTTAGTACTCCTGTGTTCATTGCAGCATTATTCACAACAGCCAAGATTTGAAATCAACCTAAGTGTCCATCAGCTGATGAATAGATTTTTAAAATGTGCTAAATGAACAAAGTGAAATACTATTTAGTCTTAAAAAAAAAACAGGCAATTCTGCCATTTGCAAACATGGATGAACCTAGGGACGTTATGTTAAGTGAAATAAGTCAGTCATAGAGAGACGAATACCATTTGCTCTCACTTACATGTGGAATCTAAAAAGGTAAAAATTTTAGAATTAGGGACTGGAATAATGGTAACTACTACTTAATGTATATTTGGAGTTTGAATGACTAAATATACATAAAGTGCTTCACACAGATATTTGAAGATATAAGATATTATAGATATTTTTTTCTCTCCTTTGCCCCATCTTTCCCAGTATAATAAAGTTATGCTACAAGTTAATCACTTACGAATTCCAATTTGAGGATTTAGTTTGTGCCTTTTGCTGGTTTCAAGAAATCAAGAAATAGCCATTGCATGAACAGTGTCACTAAGTATAAGAACCTGAGTTCAACTTCAACAATTCTTAAAGTCTCCCTTGAGAAGAAGGTGAGCTGAAGTGTCACAATTGGGCAAGAAAGTGAGTTAATTCTGATTGCAACAGTAGGCAGCTATTAAGAGACTAATGTAATTTTGCATAGAAATTTCTATGATTTCTGCCTTCAGCCCTGTCCTGTTCAACATTCTATTCAAAACCTAGATCAAAGGAGAAGTTGATGAGCTTAGTATTCAGCTGAGAGAGATGAGTTGTATTGGCTAGAAATTAAGCAATGAACTCCATCTAAGGAAATGCAAGTTCTGAAGTTAGACTCTTAGAAGCAACTTAGGCTCAAGCGTTTCAGTAGGCACTACCTTCTGGGTGATTAAACAAATGTGTATACTTATCCTTACATCCTTTAAAACTAAGTTCACCTGAAATCTATTCTGCAAAGTCATGCTTGAAACTTGACTTTGAGCTAAGTATTCTGGTAATTCCAGCATATACTCCTGTAATAAAACTTCTCAAACAAATAATTTTAAAGACTCTTTGAAGCCAGGATCTTTACCTTATTAATTTTCATACTCCCAAAGTCTAGTGGAGTGCCTGGCACATAGGAAATTTTCAATACATGATGAGGTGTTGCTGGAATAAAAATTAATTCAAAAGTAGGCAGTGTTGAGTTTACAACTTAATTTTCAAAGGAGTATTAATTACCTGCTCATATGAACAATAGAAAGCCACAACAAAAGCATCCTGCCAATAAATTGGGCATTTTGGCTGGTGCCTTGCAGTGCCTTGTAAATATTAGTAATAAACACGTTTCCTATTCTAAAGTAGTATAAAAGAAGAACCCAAAACCCAAACTTATTAACTTTATTTCATCCTCTTGAAAAACCTGCAGTTCCTTTATATTTATAACCATTAGAGTGAGGCATGTTAAATAATTCAAATGAGAAATCCTAGTTTCCACCTTTATGTATCTCTCGGGTTTTCCTTTGCTCACCCAGTCACCTGCAAAAATCATCAAACGTTTAAATTTATAGTCTGTGACTTGGTCACCCTGAACCTCTTGGTGGCCTGGAATGAACATGATATGCTCTTATTTAGCACTTGGAGCTCAGTTAGATAGTAAGTTTTCCTTTAGTGCAATCCTCTGATGCCAGTGAGGAGGGAAATCAGAATCAGGAATCAGATGATTCCAGCCAATCCTCCCAATACAATGAGAGAGTCATTGACAGAAATGGGGCTGGATACTGGGTTTCTCTGTCCTGACTCCTTTGATGCCAGTTATTAAAACTGGTTACTTCTTAGAGCCATGACACTGCACAACACTTCATTGAGATGATGCAGGATTTGGACTCCAAAGTGTCCCCTGAATCCCCTGTCAGCAGCATGAGCCTGAGCAGGGCAAGAGTCAGCCTGCATAGTGCACACACACTGTTGGACTCAGGTTCTTCCACCCCGGAGACTGAGGTTTCTGTGCAAAGAGCAGTACCAGTGCACTGAAAATCACTGGGTTGTCTGTTTCCTTGTTTATGACTTTTCCATATAGTTGGTTCTGCTCCAACTTATTTGAAAGGGACATCTGTTGGATGATTTGATATGATATCTGTGTTCCCTGAAAGTCATCCCTGACAGGGCGATGTAAAGGAACCTGAGAGGGAGCTCCATCATGTGCCGAGTGGCTCTTAAGTGCAGGAACAGATCGGAGAGGATTATCCCAGACAATAACTTCAAGATCAAACTAGGCCATGGAGTTAGCCATACGGCTCTGCAAATTCTTTGCGGCTCAGCCCTCTGGGGTCTTCTGTCACCGTGCTTGCCAATAATGAATTTCACTTCCATGTGGGATCTTTCAGGTCTTCTTGACACACTGAAGCCATATGTATTTCAGTCACTTAGACATCATCCTGCTCTTTAACTTGAAGAACAGTCTAACTCAGTGAGGTTTGCCATGGCATCAAATCTCCCTTTAAACCCACACCGCTTGAATAATAACTATGATTCTGGATAGTTGACTCATGAATATTTCCTGAGAAGGAACAATGAGTGTATTCTGAGGAAATTAAAGCCACACAAGTAATTCCCAAACTTTATTCCATGTTTGAATACTTTCTAACTTCAAATGTATTTACCAGACTGGTAACACATAGCAAAATTGACTGCTAAGATTAGCCCCTTTTCTTTCTTCCTCTTTCTCTACCTAACACTTCTCTAGTGTGATACTAACTGGGGAAGTCACAGAGAGTAAGCAGATGGAAAGGGAAATGAAAAATCAAAGATCACTACTCTCTCTCTCTCTTTTTTTCTGTCCTGGTAATTTTTTTTGACAGAGAAGTACAGGATGTTATGGAAACATACAACAAGAGGACCCAGTCCTCTTTGAGGTTAGGGAAGACATCCTTGCAAATTTTCACTTGAAGACAAGACATACAGAGTAATTAAGAGTTCCTAATGTACACCTTGGGTTTCCTGGAGGTCTCTGCCTCTGACACTGTTAGGGAGTTCAGGAGTTAAAACTATTTTCCTATAATATTAAGAAATTATTTTCCTTTTCATTCTTTTTGCATTACAAGTGTACAGTGGAGTTTCACAGAGGCTGTAGTGGAGTTTCACAGAGGCTGTATAACATGATATCACAACAGATTAAATGCAGAAACAGACATGAGAATCTGTTTATCCTTCAGTAAGCCAGATATTGGTAAGATTTGGAAAAAATGCAAAACAGCACTACGAGTCTCACTAATGTATTTTTGGTTTTGGAAAATGTGCCTTTTTAAATAAAATGTTACTTATGTTTAGGTGTAATGAGTTTACTGTGAAGTTTTAAAATGAATTAAATATTTAAAAATTTCTTGGTTCTAATTTACAACATAATATAATAATATAATCTACCTTTTAAAAATAAAGGTCCTTGGGGTTCTTAATAATTTTTGAGAGCACAGAGGGGCCCTGAGCCCAAAATGTTTGAAAATTGCTGAGTGTTGCACAGTGAATAAACAGCCTGTGTAGAAGCCCTTCCCTGGTGTATGACTTGTAGTTTTGAGGATATTAAAGAAGTCCGTTGTGGTTGGAACATAGAAAGTGAGGGAGAAAGGATATAATATGGAGACGAATGGGTAAGCAGTGCTATATTTGGGGGCAGTGACTTAATCTTAGGTCAGTGGGAAGTCACTGAAGGGTTTTACACAGGTTGGACTTGATGAGATAAATGTTGAAAGAGAAAGAAAAAGGGAAGAAGAAAGGAAAAGAAGGTGGGGCACAGAGAGAAGAGAGGTCAGTGAGGAAGTTTTTGGGGAAAAATTTGGTAAGCTAGGAGGGAGGGACGGTAGGGTCGGGTAGAAGAGGATAGATTGAAGTAATATTCACAGAGAATCTAGAGGACTTGAGTTTGTCAATAGTGAGTGATTTGTTTTATAAAGGAATGAATTCTCTCGTGGTTTTTTAAGTCATACCACTTGATTTTAAATTCTAGTGCTACCTAATTCTGTGACTGTGAGCAAATTATTTAAGCTCCATAAGATACAATTTTCTGAGTAAAAAAATAAGAATAAGAACCCCAATTTCATATAGTTGTTGAAGTTATTTTAAAAAGCACACATATCTAATATAGCTGGAATATCGTAATTATTTAATATTTGTTTCTCTTTCTCTTTAACTTTCTTACCATTTTAAGATGCAGGGGGAAGCTGGCAGAGTTCTTCAGGAAACATACATTCTTGGGAAGGGAGTTTCAACACAATATGCAAGGGCTTCTCCTGTGATCCCTGTACACACTGGAGGTGTGCCTTCCTCAAGCCCACGTAGGACTGTGCTCTCTAGTCTTCTCTCTGTTTTTTCCCGAGGACTACTCTGTCATTTAAGTTCAGTTATTTTTGTCTTATCTGCTCCCTTTGAACTTAAAACTTTGTCCTGTTCTTGTTCCGTAGTCTGATGCCTGCTGCTTTGTTCCTTCACCTTTGCCTTCCCAAAGTCTTAGGCTAGCCTTCTCTATTTCTCAGCTTTGTCATGCCCCTGACATTGCAAGACTTTCTTTCCTGGCAACCACCATCTACAGGCAAAATATTAATCACTTGGGAGGAGTTAGGACAGAAACATTAAAATTATTATAAATAAAACCAGTTAGTCCGTATGACTGGGGCCTGGACTGCCTCTTGTCATTCTCACGAGTATCTTTTGAAAGGCTGTCCTTAAACACATTAACTTGAGGATTTAGAGTAATATTCTTTTGGGATGAAGCGAAAAGGCGACAGAGAGCTACAAGATCATAGGACCATGACAATATGTTGCATTTTGCCAAGTGGCCCTTATTAAACAGAGCCCAGGAGGTAAGTGGAGGAGAGCATGGGTCTGGCAGTCTGCCCCGGGACAAGGAGCTTTGTCTGCACGCAGGTTCCCAGCTTACAGACTACCAACCTTTGAATGGAGTCCATTGTTTACCACTTGGGTGGAAAACAGAGGAAATAGGCAATGAGTCAGGCTCCCACTTGTTTCAAAAGGAATTTTTAAAAAAGTTTCAGAGAAATCTAAGAAAATAAAATAGAAGATTGAAGGAAGATGAGGGAGACAAGGACAAAATGAGGGTTGCTGGATACTAACCATGGGCTTGTCATTGCTGACAGCCTGTCATTCTGGGTCTGTGGGTTCCAACCCTGAACCTGAATCCAATAGGGAAGCTACTTCTGGAGAGGAGCTTCCACTTGGGGAGGCGTTCTGACTAAGGTCTAATCTGAAGGAGTTTGGAGGAAATTGATCTGCCTCCTTTCTCCATTTAAAGGACATTTGCTAAAGATGCCTTCCTCTTCAAAAGGCCTGCAGAACAGAGAGAGGGGATTACAGTGTGTATAATTGTTGAAGCACAGTGACCGATCAGCAAATGGCATAGACTTGGAATCTTATACAGGTCCTGCTTTCTGTGACATGATTTCCTGATCTGCAGATGCCCTGACTGACATTCCACTTTCCTATGTCTCAGTGTTTGGTATAGAAATGGTCTTTCCATTTTGTCATCTCAGTTGGGAAAAAATGCAAGATAGTGGTATGAATGCCTCTGAAAGGAAGGAAATGAGTTGGTGTCTATGGCAAAGACTCAACTATGTTCTGCTGAAAGCTCTGGTTTGCAATCCAAACTTGATATATAACCTTTTTTTTTTAAATTATTTTTTGGAAACTTTTTTTCCCCAAATTTGGAAAGCGAAAAAAAATTCAGATATTACAGAAAAATCTAAAGGAAGCGAATAAAAACAACCTATAAACTGATCCCCAGAGATAACCAGCATAGTATAATGCTATATATCTTTAAATATATTAAATAGTAAGATATGTGTATATATGTATATGTAATTAATGGAATTTTTGTATATACTGTTTAGTATCCTAGATTTTTCATGTATAATTTGTATCACAATTTTTATGTTATATATCTTATTCTTCCTCAACACAAGTTTGGAGGCTGTAAAACTTTATTAAATAGTTCTCTATTTTTGAACACTTAGATTAGTTTCAAGTTTTTACTATTAAAATACTTCTTACTAAAGTTTTCTAACAAATGTTCATGCATTATTCAACAAGTATTTCTTGAGCACCTACCATGTTCAAGATACGAAATTAGGCAGTTTGTAGGGGGCAAAATGGTAAAACACAAGTAGTCTCTTCTTTCAAGTGACTTACTGAAAAGGAATAAATCTCTCCTCAATAATCATGACTGCTTAGGAGATGCCTTTCCTTTTCCTGTGGATTTCATATTCCTTTGTATTCTCTATAAGTCCGGTTTATAAAGCTAACTTTTGGGGCTGGTTTGTTAACTATTTTGTTAACTTATAAGCTAAATATATAAGTTAGAAAGCACTTAAAATATCACAACAATTATGATGGATATACTTTAGTAAAAATAGGAACTGCACAGAGAAACAGCTGAAATTGGACTCCATGATAATCAGAAAAGCAGCTTAATAATATTGAGCTCAGAAATTTTAGTCTGCACAGTATAAACGGCAATTGTGCTTTGACAGCAGCAACTCAAATGGTGGTCATAACCTTACTTTATTAGGACAATGAAATATTTTAGTGGCGTGATTGGCATCTCACTCTGCTTCTGAAATGAGGGCCACCTCTATTATTGCTTTCCCAGTATAGATGCCTGGTTTGCTCATTTGGTTAGCACACACTTTGCTCTGAAGTCAAGACTGTGGGATTGATTTCATTTGGTTCAGTGATTCTCTGACTACTTCAGGACCACATCAGATTGTATTTTTTAATTCTAAACATCCCTGATAGAAAATCATATCCTTGTTACAGAGAAAAAGATGAATAATGCAGAAATATTTGATTAAAAGTATCAGAGTCATGGTTGTAAAAGGCAGAATTTTAAGATGACTTCCATAACCCCTGAACTTAATGTTATTCCCAAATTATGTTATAAGGTGAAAGGGAAATGGTCCAGGTGGGCCTAACTCATTGTGTGAGCCTTTTAAAATTAGAGATTTTTCTCTGGCTGGGAGCAGACCAGGAAGTCAGAGAGATTTGAAGCAGAAGAATAATTCAAGCTACCTCTGCTGGCTTGAAGATGGAGGGCCCACTTGGAAAGGATAAGAAGAAATTCTGCCAATAACCAATGAGCTTGGAAGAAGACCCCAAGACTCAGATGGGAACCACAGGTAGCTGACATCTTGAGTGTGAGACCCAGCAGAGGAATTAGCTAAGCTTACCTAGATTTCTGACCTGTAGAACTATGTGATAATAAATGGCTATTGTTTCACGTTGCATTGTGTGCCATAATTTGTTATGCAGCAGCAGAAATATAATATAGTGATCATAACCCAGATTTCGTGCCTTCCTGATACCAAGTTGGCAGTCTCTTTACCTCCCATCAACCAAGCACATTTCTTGACAAGTTTAAATAGGTAAGAATAAATTTTGTGAATCTCTAAACTAAACCACCAAATAACAGGAGAACATGGTATCATCAAAGGAATAAAGCCCATAATATATGCACATTTACTGTTATTAATGAAAGCTTCTTATAATTTATAAAAAACACATGACAGTTTAACAGATGACATACTAGAGATACATGGAGGCTGTTGTTATTAACAAATGACATAACAGAAATACCTGCAGGGTATAGAGAAGGCTCACCTAACCCCAAATAGGCAGAGCTTGAAGAGTTTTTCCAAGAGGAAGTGGTGATTGTCACAGGAATGCAGGAGGTGACACTTGTATTTACAGACCCCTGTCATGTGCATCAAAAAAACTGGGGAGATACAAGTCTACTGCGATGAGCCAAGGGTGGGGGGCTAGAGATGGATGAGGCAACTTGGGGTTTCATTTCCTTTCCTCCTCCAAGTCTTAGAGTGATTGTCTCAGAGAGGAATACTCTTATCAAGACCCTCACTTAAAAGCTTCCCCTGGCAGTGAAAGGTACCTCAATGACAGGCTAAGGGCAGCTTTTTATTACTCATCTAAAGTCTGAAAGGCTTTAGATGTGAGTTAAGTTTAATGGAAGGTACCCCTACTGGTGGTTTCTAAAACCATAGGCATCTGAGACAACCTTAGATGAGGGCTGAATGGAAATAACTACAATGCCCAGAATTTACAACCTAGAGAGGCTAAAAATATTGCAGTGATTATTATTACTGCTGTTCCTCATTTACGAAATCAAAGTAGTACCTATTCCTATCTATCTTACTAAACCAATATGGTGACAAAGAAAAAGTTGTTCTGAATGAGTGTTTTATTTCATTAGCATTATCTCTTATTTCTTTGAATTGTATTCACTGAATATGTTTTAATTTGATGTCTCAAGTCAGTTGAAGATGAATACATACCATGTATATTATTACATGTATGGTTGGGGACCAAGAAGAGACATTGATGTGTCACCAGATGAATTGGCTCACCTCACTGGCTCATATGTGAAAGCAAACATAGTTCCCCAGAACTTTGATACTTTATGTCAATATGGCTGTACAAATTGACAGCCAGAGCTTAGCATGTTCCTCAGAGATTAGGCAGAGCCAGTCAAGTTTATAGGAGAAAGGGTCAAAATGAAGATCAGAGGATATTTCCTCTGGTATTCTCATGTATTTTGAGAAAGAAAAGGGTCTAGTAAATTGCAACAATCCTTTTGTAGAAATAACATTATATGAAAATGTATACATTGAGTCATTTCTTGGGGAGTTGTCTTTGTGTCCTGGGAGACTACCTCGCTTCTAAAGTCCTTAGGAGTCTTCCCTGCTTGCAGTGAGAACATCTGTTGGAACAGGTGGATGACTGTGGGGAAAGCCAAGGTGTCTTTTGGAGGATCCCACTTCTATTAGCTCATGATTAATACTTAGGAGTTACAGGGGAGACAGAGGATTTGTACAAATGCCAAACAAGAGACCAGTGCATCCATGTGGGCAGAAAGGGAGGCAAATCTAATTGAGCTACGTGTCACTCACTCTCACTGTGCCATCACCCTACAAGTGATTGTGAAAGGAACTCCTCCTACAGTCAGATGGCCCTGTCCATCAGGACTCATATTAATGGCTAGTGCCAACCCAAATGTTTGCCTTTATCTTGTGCCACCATTGACTGTTTTTCAGAAATCAGGAGGTTGTTTCCCACTCTGCAATGTCTGGTTGAGCGGGTTTCGGTGTGATCAAGGAAATATAGTTGGCCTCACTCTCACTGTTCGAGCTGTCCTGGCAGCCTCCTGGCACATCCTGAATGAGGTCATATATTTAGTAAGGCAGTGTCTTATCTAACAGATCTGAGACAAATAGAGGCATTTCTATATCTGCCATTCACTAAAGCTATAGGGAAGAAGCTTTAGGGTATAGTGGAATATGCAGAAGCTTTCAAGGGAGACAGATCTGGGCTTTACTGACTGTGTAATTTTGAGAAAGTTACTTTATTTCTCTGATTTGTCAATTCTTCTGATTTATCAACAAAATTGCCATGCATATTGCTTGGCATAATGCATGACAGAGTATTATCTCAAATAAATGTCAGTTCTTTTATCTTCTTTCTTCATCATGCAGTTTCAGGGAAATTTGACATTTGGTATAAGTGTTCAAAAGAATTACAAAATTCCTGTGTCCTTTGAGGCAAGAAATTTCGCATAATTCTTCTTCTTCTTTTTTGTTTTTTGAGATAGAGTCTCACTCTGTTACCCAGGCTGGAGTGTAGTGGTGTGATCTCGGCTCACTTCAGCCTCTGCCTCCTGGGTTCAAGTGATTCTCCTGCCTCTGCCTCCCAAGTAGCTGGGACTACAGGTGCATGCCACCATGCCTGGCTAATTTTTTCATATTTTTAGTAGAGATGAGGTTTCACTGTGTTAGCCGGGATGGTCTTGATCTCCTGACCTCGTGATCCACCCGCCTCAGCCTCCCAAAGTGCTGGGTTACAGGTGTGAGCCACTGCACCCCGCCTGAAACTTCACATAATTCTTTCATCTTTAGCTCAGAATCCTCTTCTCCTGCCTTTTCCTTTCAGAGCTAGCAGTGACAGGAATGCCAGCCGGCAAGAGGGTGGTGCTAAGCCTGAGACAGTGAGATGGATAGTTTAACCAGTATATCAGAATGGAAGCTTTGAGTTAATCATCTTGAAAGGCTTCATACTGTCTGATCCCAGTGACTATTGTGTAAATCATTTTTGGAATTTTTCTCTTGAGAGCTTTTACATAGACCTTTGGATAACTCTTACTTGGGCCAGGGTGCTAGGTATGATACTCTCTCTCTGATCTGTCCACCAAACGGTATTTAGATAAATACAGCTCTACTTTCGAATAGTATTCCACCTGTTATGGATCAAATGTTTGTGTACCCCAAAATTCATATGGTGAAATCTTAACACTCAAGGTGATGGTATCCAGAGGTAGGGACTCTTGATGGGAAAGTAATGAAGCCATGAAGACAGAGCCCTCATGATTGGAATTAGTGCTCTTTTAAAAGAGACCCCAGGGCGCTCCTTCACCTTTTCTGCCATGTCTGGACACAGCCATCTATGAACTAGGAAATAGGTCTTCGCTGAACAGGGAAGCTGCCTGTGCCTTGATCTTAGACTTTCTATCCTCTATGACTATGAGAAATAAATGTTTGTTGTTGAAGGCACCCAGTTTATTGTATTTTTGTTTTAACAGTGCAAGTAGACTAAGACACCACGTAACTGCCTACAGCAAGAGAAAAGGATACATGATTTTGTAGTCCAAGTACAAATAGATACATAGAAACTCATTTCCAAGAAGAAAAAGGAAAAATGCACGTCTATGTGTGAAAGCTTCAACTGAGATTTTGCATGTTGTCTTTCAGAAAGGCTTATCAGAATTTTTGTTTGTTGGTTGTGTTTCTTCTTCTGTTTTATACAGTTTCTATAAAGAAGCCAGAACATTCCCTCATTGGTTTCCTAAACATTGTGATCAAGGACCCACATGGTGCCCTGGTCTTGAGGATCCCATGGAAGACCAGGGAATGTGGTGGTGTTCTCTCTATTGGCCTCTTCTGACCAGCAAAGGCTTTTTTCAGAAGGAGGGAAGGACCTTTCCAAGTCTGATCTCAGACCTGGCTGTGTCCAGATTGTGTCACAGGCTGTGTCCAGATAGTGGTTTTGGGCACTTGTAATTACCAGCTTGGTTTTGGCTAGAGAAGGAAAAATTCCTGTCATGAATACACCCAATTGCCTCATGATTCAAAGATGCAGGCAGACATGTACGATCAACTTCATTCTTACCTCACTTACCTGCCTTTACTGAGGAACTGGAAACATTTCCTTGTAGCTCTTTCATTCTTTCAGGAAGTTTATTTCTTTGCATAATTTATAGGTGTTTAATGGAACTTTCATGAGGCTATTTAACTTTGTTCATGATCATCTAATACTGTCACCATATCTTAGGGAAATTTCTAGGTTCAGAAATCTACCAATTTATGTGGTGGTCTAAATGCGTAGCTACATTTTACCATTAGGAAGCCAGCGGTTTTCCTAAAAGAGTTTGCTCAGTTCTGCAGTATTATAGATACTCTTGAGTTAAAAAGCTTGTGACGACTTCTAAGCTAATAACAATGGTAACAACAACCATGACAGCATCAACAATAAATACTACCTCTTGGTGAGCCCTTATGTGTTTTTAAGTAATATGCTAATACTTTACACTAATTACCTAATCCTTACAAAGGCCTAGAAGGTAGGTAATTTATTTTCTCCATTTTTCAGATGAAGAAACTGAGACTAAGAAAGATTTAATGTCATGTTCACGGCCAGAAAACAGATAAGTGGTAAAGATATATTTTTATAAGAAGGGGAATATTTCTATTATTCAGCTTTATAAATGAATGAAATTCTGACAAATGCTAAAACATGGATGAGCCTTGAAGACATTATTGTGCTAAGTGAAATAAGACAGGCTTTAAGGATAAATACTGTATGATTCTATGTATATGAGGTACATGGAGGAGTCCAATTTTCTAAGCAGAAAGTAGAATAAATTTTCTGGCAGGGGCTGGGGGCAGAGGGAAATGTGAAGTTACTGTTTGGTAAGTAAAGGGTTTCAGTTTAGAAAGATAAAATGTTCTGAAAATAGACAGTGGTGATGTTTATACAACAATGTGAACATACTTAATGCTTCTGGACTGCATACTTTTAAATGGTAAAAATGTAATCTTAATGTTATATCATTTTGTCACAATAAAACATTACTAGAAAAAGATTTAAAAAATTTTAAACAGTGAATACTGACCAATTAGCATGCCTTCACATGAAGGATTCATTGTATATTTTAACTTAAATCAGTAAACTCTAAATGTGTAAATGATGAATAAAAAGTAGAGTACCTTGTGGGAGAAGACTCCTTCTCTCTTTTGAGCGGAAGCGTTGTTTGACCTCTTTCCTCAGGGCTTTGGTCCTGATCTCCTTGAGACTTACAGGAAAGAGACAAAGACAAGCCTGGAGTCTTATTTCTTCACTATTCATTTTGCCTCCTCCTCATCTCCTTTCAGAAAAACCATCTGAATGTTCATCCACTATCTATTGATCTCTAGGGGATGACAATGTTACAAGCTTTTAACTTTCAGTGGTTTGAAGGTGAAATTTTATCTTTTCTCATTTCATCAGTCCCTCCTCCAGCACTCATAGAACTGGGCCTAGTCTAGGTGCCAAGATGGCACTTGGTTTGGTTTTCATTGGCACACTGTTTACCCCTACCACCTTACCTCCCTCTGACTCCCTTGGGGACCATTTCCCAGCCTTGGGATCTGACAGTTGGCATGTCATGAAGAAAAACAACAACAACAAAATGACCTAAACTCTTTCTCTGAGGGTTTACACAACATAGGTTTTAGCCTTAGTCTTCTTCATGTAAAAAAATATAGTTAACCCTTGCCTATAAAATACCTAATTAAAGGTAATGTTTGAATAGGAATAGGTGAAATTGAGATGTTTTAGTTTTACCAATAGCTTGACAAAGTTTGTGCCAAGGCATTCTAACAGGTCTGTTTTTCTTAAGTTGTGGCTCTCACCCTAGATCATGGCAAACCCTCTCCTAAATAAACATGGAAATCTAGACCACTGAGCCACACTTCATGTCCTGCTTCTACCCAATGCAGTTTTAAAAAACTGTAATGAATATGTGCATATTTTCTATTTATTTTATATACATATTTGCCCATTTGAGGCAGAATGAATTTGGAAAATTTTAATCTCCTGGGCTAGGTAGTATTATGCATTTACTTAGGTAAAACAATTATTCAGGTCCTTGGAAAATATAACAGAGTTGGAATGTTATTTTGCTCTAAGTCTGTTACTACAGTCTGTATATGTGTGAATGTGCTTTACTGGGACTCACTCGGGAAAATTGTGCCGTAAGTGATTCTGTCTCATCAGAACTCATTGTTGGTGGCTTTATCAACCATGAAAAAGTGATGACTAATGTAATAATAGGACATGTGGGTTTTTAAGGAATGTAGATGCATTGAAGAAGTGAATTATCCATGGCACATTACAAATAAGCAGATAACCACATAAAACCTGTTGTAAAAATGTCAGGGTAAGTACTTCTATTTTTTTTTTAAAAGACAGACATAGTCAACTGTGGAAGAGTGCAGTTTATCTCATGGTGGCCATCTCATCTAGACATTCTTTGGCTTAGGCCTGAGTGTGTTAGGCTTTCAGTTCTGTGTTGATGAAGACATTTTTGACCAGTCTAATAATATGTCTAGAGATGTGTCTCTTTCCCTCACAAGTTTAATGAAAAATAACCTGTATATTATCTGTGCTGTTAGAACAGAGTTGTTTCTACACCCTTTCCTCCCATGTGAAGGATTAGAGGGTTATCTACCGTGCTCACTCTTACCTTTCCTTTTGTGTTCTGTGTCTAACATTCCTCTTTCAGATCTACCTTCTCATACTTGGCTTTGCCTTTATCCCCCAGTCACATCTTCTTCAAGTTCAATGGTGGAAGAATAATGGAAGAACCAATTATTCAGTACATTCCTAGAAGATGCCTGGAAGACTGCTACCAAGGGATCTTGGAAGTGGAAGGCAGATAAATGTACAGGGATTAGGTCTGTGTACTTCAGTGCAAAAAGCGTGATCTCTTCGAAGCTCATTCACCTGATCTTCTCTAAGATGGTTGTTTTTAATCTACTTAATTGAGGGGGATAAGACTTCCTTGGAGGGTCCTTCCGTTAATTAAATGAAATGAAGTATGTAAAATCAATTAGAAGGTAAAATCAATACACATATATTAGATGCTCAATAGCTAGTTTCTCATCCCCTTGTGGCAAGGTCTTTTCATGAAAGAGAAACTTTATACTGAATGAAAGCTCTAAACTGCTCCTAGAATGTCTCAGAACCCTTGATATGACCAGAATGTTCTTTCTCTTCAGGAACAGAAAGTGTTCCTGAAGACATAACAGAAAGTGTTGTGTTTGACATAACAGAATGTGTTATGTCGAAGGTAGAGGATGTCTGTTTGGACATAGCTCAGCAGGTGAAGGCGGGCAGATGATGCTCAAGCTTGAGCACCCACAGGCTGCATTCTTCTCTGTAGCTTTAATCCAAGGAGGCAGAATTACAGTGAGAGGAAAGCTGTAAGAAAGTTTGATCTATTCTTCTTTATGAAATGTCTCCTCTTGCAAGGGTTTCATTTTTCACTGTGTATTTCAAAGAGTATGGGTTTCCTGATGCCATGTGGTATCTTGGCTTTTAAGGCCTTTCTCAGTTTTAATTTCAGAGAAACTTTATTTTCCTGCAATCAAGAAAAATGCAAAGAAGAATTGGAGTCCATCTTATTGAGGGTGTTGATGTTGGACAAGAATCCAGACCTCATGGGCCTCAGCAGGGCTGCTTTCCCTGGCTCAGGCTTGGTGGGTAGTACAACCAGGGGATGCAGCTCCAGACCTCTCTGCCCTGTGCACAGGAGAGGGGAGCATGCCAATAAAAAGCAGAGTGGAATGATATATTGCTGCAGCTGCTGCTCTACTGACTTTCCCCCTAGTACCGGTTTGGTTAATTGTTTGACATAATGACTTGGAAAATGATGCCACATTTAAGACAACTTCTTTTTATGGCATAAGAACTTTTTAATCCAAAACTTACAAAATAAAAACACAGTAAAATTGTTATTTCAACATGATGATTTCAAAGAAAGACACACTTAACACAGTAGTTTCTAATCCGAGAATATCACATGGAACAAATCTGAATTGCATACCTCGTAATCAAATGTTCTGCATTGCCTGTGTACACTAAGTGAGAAGGATGAAGAGGTGTCCTCTTTTAAGACATTTTGATTTGTTTACTTGTACTATTTGCACATGTTTTGAAGTATTTTTGTGTTTTCCTCATACTGTAACTACTTTCAAAGTCATTTTAGACACAACATGACTATAAGCCTCGTAAACATTGAAAAACTGGAGAAGAAAATGATACAGGAGAAAAAATATGCCTTCTACAAAAATGACTTTTCCTTCACTATCAAGTCTGTCTGTCTTTCTCGTTTTTTCTCTTGCTCTCTCTGTATGTGTGTGCTCTTTAGTGAGCATAAGAAGCCTTCATATTACATTTTATTTACAAACTCCCTTATTTACTTCTAAATAATTGTTTATTAGTTAATATAAATCTGCAAACAGTGTTCAGCTAATCTATTTTTCTATCTGTGATACTTATTTGGAAATATTATGTTGAGATGGACCATATTATTTTTTCTATCAAATATAGTAAAACTTTTTCTTTAATGGATTTTTAGTTAGTTACCAAGTTTTCAATAATGAATTGAAGATGTTAAGCAAGGAAAAGAGGAATAGGTGTATTTATTACAGATCTCTGTCTGATTAGCCTTTCTGTGCTCAATATTCCCAACTGTGTTTTTGGTTTAAGGAATGCTATAAATTCACTGACTAAATGAACGATTCTCTGTTTATATAAGGTCAGATGTTTTCTGACCTAGAATGTGAGTAAGCCAGGGACTTGGGTTGGACTTTGTATTAGTCTGTTTTCATACTGCTATGAAGAGCTGCCTGAAACTGGGTTATTTATAAAGGAGAGATGTTTAACCGTCTCACAGTTCAGCATGACTGGAGAGGCCTCCAGAAGCTTAAAATCATGGAAGGAACCCTTCTAAAACCATCAGATCTTGTGAGAACTCACTGTCATGGGAACAGCATGGGGGAAACTGCACCCATGATCCAGCTATCTCCACCTGCTCTCTCCCTTGACATGTAGGGATTATAGGGATCATAATTCAAGATGAGATTTGGGTAGGGACACAAAGCCTAACCATATCAGACTTCAAGAAGTCACAGAATTCATATGTCTACCTTCATTCAGGAATTAAAGTATATAACATAAATAAGAACTATAATTTATTGAGTTGTGACTGAGGCTCTGTTCTAGGCACTTTATAAATGCATTTGAATTCACAAGAGTTCTGTAATATGTGTATTATTATTTTATTGATTTGGGGAAGCTGAAGCTCAGAAAGCTTACTCATTTGTCTAATTTGTTTCTCCCTTTCCCCCGCCATACTCCAAAATAATTTAAAGCAATGTTCAAAAAGAATGACTTGCCCAAGGTCACCCAACTAAAAGTGCTGAGTCAGTTTTCAGTCAAGATCTTTAGAACTCTAAACTCAATTCGTACCCAACCATCTCACTGATATGCTACAGAGTTGAGGGGGAATACTCTCCCAGTTCTTTAGGACCCTGAAAATTCTACCCGTACTTCAATACAGTCTCTTGTCAGCCAGGGAACAAATTGGTAACTTCATGGCAGGATGACAGGCCTCCTGGGGCCTTAATGAGATAGTACAGTCTCCCTTATCCCTGTAAGGAGCCTGAGGGATATGTAGAGCCCTGGAAATGGCTGAGTTGAGCTTTTCTGTCCTTGATATTCTTAAAAATGTTGGAGGCACTTCCTGAGCTAAATTAGACATTCCAGGAAAGCTAAGCCAACCTAAAGCTCAAAAACAATTTCTAAATAACTCTCTGCTCATGTGTGTCTCATTTTCTTAAGTCAGCTAGAAAGACCCTTTTTTTATGATCTGTGTGGGGACTATCAAGTAGATAAAAGCAGAGTCTAATTATGGGGAGGAAGTAGTCCTGAGTGCTAGACTGTCCTTGTGGGGAGACACTACTGCACCAGGTTAACCTCGTGCAAGGTGCCTGACCAATAATGACTGTGAGGGAGTGGGTTTGTGTCATGGCTGGAAAGCATTAGGAAGTGTCCCAGCCTGTGGCAAATTAGAAGTCACATGTTCCACCTAAGGGATGGGCTGCTCCTTCCTCTTGTTGAATCTCCTGATTTTTTTCAGTCATAGATCTAGATTTTTAAAATAAACATTTTAAATGTTTGTATTAGTCAATGCTCAAACTGCTATAAAGAACCACCTCATGCCATGTACTTTATGAAAAAGGGTTTAATTGACTCATAGTTCCACAGGCTGTACAGGAAGCATGGCTGGGGAGTCCTAAGGAAACTTACAAACATGGCAGAAGGTCAAGGGGAAGCAGGTGACTTCTTTACATAGTGGAGCAGCAGAGAGAGGGTAAAGGGGGGGGTACTACACACTTTCAAACAACCAAATTTCTTCAGAACTCACTCAAGATCACGGGAACAGCAAGGGGGAATTCGGTGCCCATGATCCAATCACCTCCCACCAGGCCCCTCCGTCAACATTGGGAATTAGAACTGGACGTGAGATTTGGGTGAGATCACAGAGCCAGACCATATCAATGTTGGATTTATTTTTTAAGAACTTTATTGATCAAAGAAGATAGGTCTGGGATGAATTTGGCTCTGAAGCATAAAGAAACTTGACAAATACATGATAAATATCTCTTAATAATCTTTGTAAAGGGCAGAACAAATGAACTGACCTGACACTTTCTGTGACTCAGAATGATTCCCTTCTTCCACTGACCAGAAATGAATAAAAGAAAAAGAGGTAACACTTTGAATTGTTTAGGAAAGCTAGAATGCATGTGTAAAAAGCTGGGTGTCAAGGGCTGGAGTAGAAACCCAGGTTTTCCTTCTGACACCAAATTTCATAATGTTGTTAAATCGTGTCTGTTTTAACTACTAAAATGTTCCCCTGTCTGCTAGACAGAAAGGCCACAGAATTTATCAAGACTACATCGGTGAACAGAAGGACCTGGGGGTTCTTTCTGCAGAGGAAGAGCATTGAGAATATTTAAAAAGAGCTTCCCAAGCAGCCCTCCTAATTGTCCAAGATTTTGAGATTTAACAAGGTATACGTTTAAATATGTATTTCAGCATTTTTCATGTATTGAAAGCCCTAAGGAATTGAACACAGTTGTCAGACAACCAGACCACCATCACAATACAGTATTTAAACACCAGTGAAATATCTCTTATCCTAGGACTTGTAAGAGGCTCATCTTCATGGTATGGATCCCATTCATCAGAATGAAAGTTTTCTCCGAAGGTAGCATGCACGTGCTGATTTAATGGAACATTAACTTCTTTGCTATCATTGATGGGGATTTAGACTGCCATTATTTATCAGCCATGCCGGGGACCAGTGGTACAACTCATATAAAAGTCATCTTAGAATTTTGTTTGCTTCACATAGTTTAATTTCTCTTCATCCAGTTGTCATCTTAAAAGCATTTCTGCAAGCTGAATAGTAACATTAGTACTCATTTTCTTAGCGTGTCCACTGAAGGGTATGAGTCTCAGTCTATAGGATCTGGTGTGCCAAAGAATAACAAAGATACTCGTTTTCTAAAAATTAGCTTAATTTCAAATCTGACTCTTTTCATCTGGCTAAATTGATGGGAATCTAGTAGTAGACTGAATACACTCACCTCAGTCATTCTTGGTGTCACCTTTGTCAAAAGTAATCAAACCCAGGCACTAGTTGAATTGGTAAGGACAGATTTGAATCAGTAATAAGTATTAAAATAGGGAAGAGAGTCCAGTGTGAACTGAGCTCAACTTTGATTCATGTAGTGATGATTGGGTATTCTTTGTTTTTTAGCTTCTAGTTATTTAATTTTTGTGGGTACACAGTAGGTATATATATTTATGGGATATGTGAGATATTTTGATACACACATGCAGTGCATAAGAATCACATCAGGGTAAGTAGGGTCTCCATCACCTTAAGCATTTATCCTCTCATTGTGTTATAAACAATTCAATCATAGTCTTTTAGTTATTTACTTTTATTTTTTACTTTTATTGTACTTTAAGTTCTGGAGTACATGTGCAGAATGTGCAGGTTTGTTACATAGGTATACATGTGCCATGGTGGTTTGTTGCACCTGTCAACCCGTCATCTACATTAGGTGTTTCTTCTAATGCTATCTGTCCCTTCTCCACCCCCTGAAAAGCCCCGGTGTCCCCTCCCTGTGCCCCTGTGTTCTCATTTTTTAACTTCCACTTATGAGCGAGAACATGCAGTGTTTGGTTTTCTCTTCCTGTGTTAGTTTTCTGAGAAAGATGGTTTCTCACTTCATCCATGTCCCTGCAAAGGACCTGAAATCACTCTTTTTTATGGCTGCACAGTATTCCTTGGTGTATATGTGCTACATTTTCTTTTTCCAATCCAACATTGATGGACATTTGGGTTGGTTCCTAGTTTTTGCTATTGTGAATAGTGCTGCAAAAAAAAAAAAAAAAAAAAAAAAAAAACTTGTGCAGTTGTGGTTATAGTAGAATGATTTATAATCCTTTGGGTATATACCCAGTAATGGGAATGGGTGTTCTTAAAGGGAGAAGCAGATCATGGGAACAGTGGGGACTTGAATAGAATCAGGGAAGTAGAAATTCTCAAAAAGCAGGAAGGTAAATCTGTCAGTGTTATTGTGCCATCTGACTTTCTTAACTGACAGTTACGGAGAGTAGACTCCTGCCCTCCCACAGAGACTGGTAGATGGGGAGACAACACCAGCACATCTTCAGGTGTTGGCTGGGAGAAGCAGTCAATTCTTTTGGCAGCCTTGAGCTTTCCCAGGCAGGAATTTTAAAAAGCTGGAGCTGTCATTCTAGGGACATGAGCTTGAGTTGTTAGAAACTATGCGTGTGTGTGTGTGTGTGTGTGTGTGTGTGTGTGTGTACGTGCCAGGGCCGGTGGACAAAATCATTTGTATGCAGAGTGGTTTTTGTAGTTTCTGTAGTTTTTATAGGCAAAAGTTGAGGTCTAGTGGAGAAGAGGGCTCAGAGGGGCTTCACTAGAGTTTGGTCAAGGAGAGAGTCTTTGTCACCTCTCCAACAGAACTCATGCTAATGAGTGTTGCAGACCCGCCCATGGCCAAGAATCAGGCATCAAGGCATCGGGGTGCTGGGGATGCCCTGTGCAGTCTCCTGGCTGCTCTGTTCTGTGGTCCCTGTCAACATGGCATTTCAGGCCTGGGGATCTCCACTGCTCCTGCCACTCTCAACCCACAGGAATGTTCTTGAAGGCAGGAACTCCCAGTAGCCATTGACTCATCCCCCAGAGACAACTGAGGATCAATTCTGGGAATATGCCACACCAAGAAGAGGCCTGAGTCCTGCTTCTTGCAAGAGATTCCTCTCTGTTAGTTGAAGGGCAAAACTCCTCTCTCTCATCTGCTTTTTTCAAACTTCCATGCTAGTTTCTCCAAACTCTCTCTTCCGTAATGAGCGTTGGCTTTTGAAGATATCATACAGGAAGTTTTGCAGGCTACTTTTATTTCTGCTCAGTCACATGTCTCCCTGAGGCATTGAAACACAAAGCCTGCCATTTGACTAAGGGGGAAGGGGGAAATTCAGAGAGAAAAACAAAAACTAGTATCTTAGAATATTTTCCACTCACACACACTTTTTGGCATAGGAAGATGAGAACCTAGATTCAGAAGTTCTCCCTGCGCAAATGGTAGCATATAAAAGGGGCTCAGTTTTGCATCATTGATAATTTGCTTAAGTGAATGTTGTGGGAAGCACACTGTTCAGGGTCATAAGGTGGGTGTTCTAGCTTCTTTCTTGCCCGCTGTTCCCTTACTGTGAGTTCTTACCTGCAGTCTCTCTTTCAACAACCACATTTTTAAGCTTACGGCAGTAACTAATCCTCATGATATTAAGTGTACAAGTAGCATATACATTATTAGATTGATTCACACCTAAGAAATACTTTTAGGCTTTTGAAGACAGAACTCAGGACATTCTGAGCCTACTTTTATTTCTGCCAGTCCCATCTCTCACGGATGGTCACATATCTAAGGAGGCATTTATCTGATTCCCAGTACTGTCCCGTGTGGTCATCGCAATCACTTCAGTGGAGTCTGTCAAACCAGTTACTCATGTCAAAGGTTACCCTTTTCCAAGTGAAGTTTTGGCTGTTATTGTACAGTACAAATGTTCCCATTCTCAGACATAAATGGGACGTCACCTTGCCTGTGGCAGAAGGAATTGTCATTTGCCTCTGTAGCTTCTCTCCCTTTTCTTCTGGAACCAATTTCCAGGATGATAATAATTTTCCCCCTTTTAGAAGTATAATTTTTTAAAGCAAGAGGGAGCTACAATGTCTGTTAATATACTGTTCCACTTTTCCTTTTACAAAGTGACCTGGCCAGTGGCTGGGAAAAAGATAATTAAGTAGGCGTGGTGGGTCAGGCCTGTAATCTCAGTGCTTTGGGAGGGCAAGGCAGAAGGATCACTTGAGGCCAGGAATTCGACAACAGCCTGCACAACTTATCAAGTCTCTGACTCTACAAAAATTAAAAAAAAAAAAAATTAATCTGGCCTGGTGGCACACACCTGTAGTCCCAGCTATGCAGGAGGCTGAGACGGGATGATCTCTTGAGCCTAGAAGTTTGAAGCTGCAGTGAGCTGTGATTGTGCCACTGCGCTCCACCCTGGACGTTGGAACAAAACTCTATTTCTGTTAAAATGTTAATGATAATAAAATCTAAAAACATATATCTAATCAATACAGTTTCCATTTTTAATGGAGACATATTAAAGTCCATCTCGTAGGTAAAAAGACTTAAGCACAAAGAAGTGCTTTGAAACACCATTTGAATATGCATTTGGAGGTCTGCTAGCAGGTCTCTTCCAGTGTCTTCTCTCAGCAGTTTCCTCCCTCCCTCCCTCTCTGTTATGTAACAAGAACAGTCTAAAATGTCTTCTGTTACAGTCAGTATTTCATTCATTTTACATGTTTTTCTCTTTCTCTCACTTGGCCCTTGGCTGTATTGCTTTCCTGAAGCTGTTCATCATGTAGAAGGTGAATGTGTTCCATGGGTGTACTCCTGCCTTTTCCCTCTGAGTTGCATGTGAACATTGCATCTGATGTGATTTGTCATAAGTGAATGGATGTCAGTGTCCCATGCTGCCTTCCTTGTCTCCTTTTCCTTCCCTCATGAGTCCCTTGCCAGGAACAATGTATATGTTTTGTCTTACCCAAGGCCAGATGCCCTTGCCTGAACTCCAGGATGCATTCTGATCCTCTTTACAGGTCAGGAAGGACCAAGTCTGGGGCCCTGGAGAGATTGGGGGAGCATGAGAGTTGATCATCATAGGCACATGTCAGACCAAAACAAGCACATCCTGTCGGCTTCCTCTGGAGCTTGATGTCATGATCATTGTGTTGTTTCCTGATGCTGAAGCCATGACAGGTCTATATCATGCTTGTTTCCACCTCCTGAATTAAAATTACCTCCTGCAAGGAAATAGTGAATACTGAGGAGGCTCAGCACGTTACTGGCCACATGTTCTTTCCCGTCTCTGCATATTTCTAAAATGGAAACAGACCAATTTTTCTCCAGTGCCATTCTGTCTCCTGAACTACCTCTTTGTAAACATTTCCTAAGGGCTTTCATTTAATCAGAAGTTTATTTCTCAGGGATTTCAAGTATGCACCTGACTTGGGGTTTGCGAGCAAGGGGACCCAGACAGGATCAAAAATATTTTTTTAAAATGAATACAGAAAAGCTTGGATTTGAGAGCCATACTTTCTTTAAAACATAAATGATGATAAATGTGTTTTTATTTTATTTGAGTGTTGGCTTTTCCTAAATTTAATAACAGCAACATGGCTTTAGGATGAGAGAAAAATAAATATGTGGTTGAATACTTCAGGGTTCAACCCTTCTATCATCTAATCGGAGAGTATTGCTTGAATGGTTGCTGTCTGTCAGTCATTGTGCTAGATGCTGGGGAGAGTCAGTGCTGCCAAGCAATACAGGGCCAACACAGTTTGTTTAATTTTGCATTTCATAGCTCTTCACTGAGATTAAAAAAAAAATTCTTTAATAAAATAATGTAATAAATGGCTGTTGAGAAAAATAAAGATAGAAAATTACATGAAGTAAAAAGTAAAAGTTTCTCTTTCCCACTTTCCCTAGAGTTAGATTTACTGGTAATTTGAATAGTGTTTTTTTTTTGTCTCAGTATACTTTATATATATTTACAGTATTCCAGATTTTTTTACACAGATGGGTTAACATGATACAAAATTGCCTGGAAACATTTTTATTTACCAATGTTTTATGGGCTTTTTGTAGTAGCTCACTGTGATTTTTTAAATTATTTTTAGTGCTAGGAAATACACTATTGGGTGAATGTACTGAAATTTGTTAAACCTGTGCCCTTTCGAAGGCAACTTAGGTTTATTTTACCCTGTTGCTGTTGTTCTTTTCTTTGTTGTTTAATTTCAATTTGCAAACAATACCACAATGAACTTCCTTGCACATTTTTCTTTATACATATTCCTAAAATTGTGGAATTGTTGGGTAACATACGTATTTTAAAGTTTCACAAAAACCATCCTCGAGAAATTTGTGTTGATATTATTGGCATATGAAAATTCTTATTTTTCTGTAGGCTCCCCAATATAACTTTATATTGCTAATCAATAATTTGATATTTACAAACTAATATGCAGTTTTAAACTACTGTCTTAGTCCATTTCACTGCTACAACAGAATACCTGAGACTGGGGAATTTGTAAAGAAAAGAAATTTATTTCTTGCAGTTCTGGAGGCTGGGAAGTCCAAGATCTATTTCCTGTAGGTTGGGTGTCTGGTGAAGGTCCATTCCTCACAGATGGTGCTATCCCTATGTCCTGGAATAGAGAAGGGACTGGAGGGCAAAAGGGCCAAGTCATTGGTACCTCCTTGAACCTCTAACTCCACTTCATCTCCTGGAAAGCTACTACATTTAAACATCATTTACACATCATTCCATGAAAATAAGCACTTATCTCTATTTCTTGATTTATTTATTTTAAATAATATCCGTTAATTCTAGTTACAGAAGAGTTAGAATTTGAATCATTCACATGCTCTTTTCCTCCCTGCATTCCCACTGTTAACTTTTTACAAATTAGTTTGTTAATTTAATCAAGTAATTCAATATTTTATTAATTTTTATTTCTTAAGCTATTTATATTAGAAACTATCTTTTAATTCTCAGTATGTAGGAAGAAGTAATGAATGCCCTTGTAAATTC
The DNA here is from genome assembly GCA_963574635.1 of Cheracebus regulus. Taxonomy (NCBI): domain Eukaryota; kingdom Metazoa; phylum Chordata; class Mammalia; order Primates; family Pitheciidae; genus Cheracebus; species Cheracebus regulus. The sequence continues at coordinate 26,359 of CAUYQU010003184.1, forward strand.
ATCAATCTAGCAGTACTTTTATTTTCACAAAGTCCTTTTTGTATCTGAGGGTTCTGTGCTTTCTCTTACATGGATCTTGAAAATTGAAAACCAATAAATAGAATTTGTAATATTTTAATTTCAAACTATTGTTCTGAGATGAGCTAATTAAACCTGAAGATTTGGAATGTAATGCCATGTTGTAAACCTATGCCACATAAACGAGAATGTTACAAGCCTCAACTTCAGAAAATTCTTTTTGTTCATTTTATTTATGTAACCTTCAAGAACAGCTTTTTTCCCTTCCTCCTAGAGTTTCTAATTGCCTTACTTTTGTCTGATTAAATAATAGCTTATAATTATAATACATTTTTTCTACCGGCTTCTCCATTGTTCTCTTTCTGAAATTTTTCAATGGAGATATTCACGTTTTCTCCATCTTCTATAGTCTTTCTTGATAAATTTTTAAAATTTACTTCACTCATATCTTCAGTTTATGTGAATAGAGTAATTCCTTATATATCCTCTGTGTCTTTGATTATGCTGCCTTGCACAAGTTTACTTTTTTGTAATTATTTGGTTTTTTTCTTACTTGAGCAAACTAGTATTTATTATTTATGTCTCAAATTTTTTAAAATTATATTTGTTCCTATTTTCCCATTGCTTAAGTTTTGGTTTTATATTTATCATCTCTGATTTTTCTTGTAATTTTACTGTTGTTATTTTTCTAACTTGTGGATTAATATAAAGTTTTCTATATGCAAATAGTATCTGTGATATTGTGATATAATAAGAAATAGATATTTGGTCTCTGCCCCTAGTATCTGGCACAGTGTTCTTACAACTCTCATAATTCCTTGATAGGGGTACTAGGTACATCTTTGGCTCTGATACTTGATCTTTGACCCTGGTTCCTGACACAGAGCTCCTAATCCCTTAGAATTTCCTGGGTGATAGGAGTGTCTCTTAGTTTGATGAGGCAATTTTTGGTGGTGTTTGGGGTGAGCCATGACTGGAACTTTCACCCCCACCTACCATCCTCCATGAAAGGGAGAGAGGCTGGAGGTTGAAATAATAATTGATCATGCCTGGGTAATTAAGCTGCCATAAAAATCTCTGAACTGTAGGGTTTGGTGAGCTCCCAGGTTGCTGAACACAAGGAGGTTCTGGGCAAATGGTGTGTCCTGGAGAGGGCATGGAAGTTCCACGCCCCTTCCCCCATACCTTGCCCTGTGGATCTCTTCCATCTGACTGTTCATCTGTGTCTTTTGCAATATCCTTTATAATAAAAGTAGAAATGTTTTTCCTTGAGTTCTGGTGAGCCACTCTAGCAAATTACAAAAGCTAAGGAGTGGGTTGTGAGAACCCTGAATTATAGCTGGCTGGTCATAGTTTACAACCTGGGGCTGGCTGTTGACCTTTGAAGTGGGGACAGTTTTGTGAGACTTGTGGGGCTGAGCCTTTAACCTGTTGTATTAGTCTGTTCTCATGCTGCTAATAAAGACACACTCAACATTGTGTAACTTATACGTGAAAGAGGTTTAATTGACTCAACATTCAGCATGGCTAGGAAGCCTCAGGAAACTTACAATCGTGGCAGAAGGGGAAGCAAACATGTCCTTCCTCACGTGGAGGCAGAAAGGAGAAGTGTTGAGCAAAAGGGGAAAAGCCCCTTATAAAACCATCACATCTCATGAGAACTCACTATCATGAGAACAGCAGCATGGGGGTAATCTATTCCTATTTTCTCATTCCTACCCAGTGCCTCCCACAACACATGGGGATTATGGGAACTACATTCAAGATGAGATTTGGGTGGGGACACAGCCACATCATATCACCTGTGGAATCTAACTCCAGGTAAATAGCATCAGAGTTAAATTGTCAGGTGTCCTGTTGGACAATTGCTTGGTGTGGGGGGAAACTGCCAGCTCTCTACCTATGACATCTGTTGTTAGAATTGTTCTGTTTTGAAAGGTGAGTGTGAGAGTGGGAAAAACAGTTTGGTTTTTCCTGTCTCTTGACAGTATCCGAGATTCATCTCCAGACCTATGAGAAAAAAACAAAAATACCTGGGGAATCCTATGTAGCATGATAAAGAGTTTATTTTTATAAGATCAATTTTTAAACATTCTTTTTTTTTGAGTCAGGATCTCACTCTCTCATCCAGGCTGGAATGCAGTAGTACCACCATGGCTCACCGTAATCTTGAACTCCTAGGCTCATGCAGTTCTCCACATCAGCCTCCTGAATAGCTGAGACTGCAGGTGCATGCCACCTCGCCCAGCTGATTTATTTTTTATTTTACATTTTTTTTTTTTGTGGAGACAGGGTCTCGGTTGCCCAGGCTGGTTCAGCAGGAAGCATTAATCACGTATAAGTGCAACAAATACCACTGTCTTTTGCACCCCAGACACCTTTCACACTAGAACAGGAGGGATATTGAAAAGATCATGTTTGGGAAGCCTCTCTCTGCAGCATGCTGTCTTCTAAGCTAATGCTTGCCTTTCTCCTTTTGCTCTCACTCCTCTCATTTGCTACCTTTGATTTGAAAATGGATTATTATAATGGTTTATTTTTTAATATTTCTTCATGAGAGCAACCTCAACATATTATTTTGGAAATTGTTCATGGCTTTGGATTAAGCCTTAATCTCTTATCAACTGTATAAATTATGATTCTATCTAGAAACATACAGAATACTAAAAATAGGCAATACACAGAGAATTTAATAAAGGGAGTTTTTACAAAGGTATGGGTAGCATGTCACAAAGAATAGTTCAGAAGCTTGAGCTAATGATCATATTGCTACTATCTCTAGGCCTGAAGGGGTGAGGCAAGGCAGAGGTTACTAGGACCGAAGGCAGAGAGTACTGTGTGGAGAGGGCCAGCTGACAGGAACTGTGCTCTCAGATTCAGGGGATCAGCCAGCTGGACTTGGCCCTGCAGGAAAGGAGTCAGTGGAATAAATACCTTACTTGACTTTCCTCTTCAGACTTCTGTACATACTTTTCATGGTCTGAAACTGATGAAAAGCAGGAGCAATAGTGCTGTTGATAGAATCTATGAGTAAAATCTTACGGGGCAGAGAGCAAGATAGAAAAAGAAAGGGCAAAGGACAGATACTCGGTACACCCACCTTGCCAGGGACCACTCATTTCAATCCTGCTCAGTCTCTGAAATTCATCCACTCACCTTGTCTGCAATAACCTTATGGAGTTCTCTTAGCACTTAAATTCTAAGAATTACTTTCTTTGTGAAAATATTTTTGGTGACAGTTTCAAATTTTTAAACAGGTCTACAGCTATTCAGGTTTTCTGTTTCTTCTTTTGTCTGCTTGGTTAAGTTGTTTTCAAGGAACTTTTCTGTTCCATTTAAGTCATCCAATGTATTCCACAGGGTTGTTTATACCATTCCTTTATTGTTCTTTTTAATATGTACACGATCTCTAGTGATATATTATCTTCCATTTCTGATAGTGGAAAGATGAGCTGGTTTTTTTTTCTTTTTCCTTGATTAGTCTTGCTAGATGTTTGTCAATTTTATTAATAGCTTTGAAGAGCCAACTTTTGATTTTGTTCATTTTCTCTATTATTTGTCTTCTATTTCATCAATATCTTATCTTCACTATTTCCTTTTTTCTACTTTTTTATTTCCTTTTTTAATTTACTCCTTTCTACCTAGAGATACTGTTGTAATACTTCAAATAAACATTAGAAAGTTATATGTAATTTAACTTTAGGATTAAAAGTTAATTCCATCCTTTAGTTAATGTTATCATGTGTTTGCTTTTAAATACATTATAACCCTTAACGTATACTTGATGTGCTCTTCTTTATCTAGCTTCTAAATGTGGGAACTTAGATCGTTATTTGAAAACCTTTTCTTGTTTTCTAATATAAGCATTTAAAAGTCATAAGTTTCCCTCTGACCATTGGCTGCATAACACACATGTTTATGCATTGCACTTTCACTGCTTTTTAATTTGAAATATTTTCTAATCTGTCTTGTGATTTCCTCTTTGGCTTATGGGTTAGGAAGAAATGTGTTGTTTAAATTTCCAAATATTTTGGGATTTAATAGGAATCTTGTTTATATCGATTTCTTATTTAATTTTCAAGATTTCAATTATTGGAAATTTATTGAACATTGTATTTCAAAGGTGTAGCATTTTTTATCTTGATGAATGCTACATATGTTCTTGAAAAGAATAGTATTCATCTCTATTAAGTGCAATATTCTATACATGTCATTTAGGTAAAGGAGGTTGATAGTATTATTAACATCATCTATATCTTTACTGATTTTTTTGTCAACATGCTCTATAAATCAATAAGTGGAGGTTAAAATGTCTAAATATAATTGTGGATGTATCTCTTCCTTTCGCTGTGTTTGTTTTTGCATGATTTGTTTTGAAGCTCTCTTACTATGTGCATGAACATTTAGGATTGTTCTTTTCTTGATTGATTCCATTATCATTATATTTCCCTCTTCTTTATTGCAATACTAAGTACTATAGCTACACCATCATTCTTATACTCATTGTTTGCATGGTATAACCTTTCTTCATCCTGCTACTTTCAAGCCATGTGTATCGTTATGTGTAAAACTAAGCTCTTTTAGAGAGCCTATGTTGAGTCTTATTTTTTAAATCCAATCTAACAATTCTACCTTTTAATTGAAGTGTTTGCCTCATTTTCATTTTATGTAATTATTGACATGGTTGTGTTTAACAGCTTGCTAATTTTTCTGTTTGTGCCATGTTTTTGTTGTTCTGTTCTTCCTTTCCTTTTAAAGGGGGCTTTTAGGGCCTGATGAAGTAAGTATTTTAGTATCCCATCCTATCTCCTCTATTGACTTTTTAGCTAAAACTTCTTGCATTTGTTTATTTAGTGGCTACAGTAGGGTTTAAAATATGCATGCTGAATTTACTCATTTCTACTTAGAGATACTGTTGTAGTACTTCAAATAAATATGAGACAGTTGTATATTATTTAACTTTAGAATTGAAAGTTAATTCCATCCTTCAGTTAATATTATTATTTATTTGCTTTTAAATACATTATAACCCTCCAATTAAAATGTTATTTATTTTGCTTTATGGAATCAATTTTCTTTTTTAGAAAAATGAGAAAAAATTATAATTTCTCTGTGTTTTTTTTTCCTTTTTGTAAGTTTGAGATTTTAAAGAATAATTTTAAAAATGTGAGTACATAGTAGGTATATGCATTTATATGGTACATGATATACTTTGATACAGGCAAGCAATAAGTAATAATAGCATTGAGGAAAATGGAGTATCTCTCCCCTCAAGCATTTATCCTTTGTGTTACACACAATACAGTTATACTCTCTTAGTTATTTTAAGGTATATGATTAAATTTTTATTGATTATAGTCACTCTGTTGTGCTACCAAATATTAGGTCTTATTCATTCTTTCCAACTATATGTTTTTTGGTGCTCATTAACTGTCTCCACTCCTCCCCACCACTACCCTTCCCAGCCTCTGGTAACCATCCTTCTACTCTTTATCTGCATGAGTTCAATGGTTTTTATATTTAGCAACCACAAACAAATGAGAACATATGAGGTATGTCTTTCTGTGCTTGACTTATTTCCCTTAACATAATGATCTCCAGTTCCATCTATGTTACTGCAAATGACTGGATCTCATTCTTCTTATGGCTGAACAGTGCTCCATTGTGTATATATACCCCAGTTCCTTTATCCAGTCCCCTGTCATTGAACACGCAGGTTGCTCGCAAATCTTGGCTGTTCTGAACAGTGCTGCAGCGAACGTGGCTGTGCAGCTAACTCTCTGACATACTGACTTCCCTCCGTTTGGTGATGTACCCAGCGGTGCGATTACTGAGTCATATTGGTAGCCTTTTAGTTTTTTTGAGGAACCCCCAAGCTGTTTTCTATGGTGGCTGTACTAATTTACATTCTCACCAACAGTGTACAAGGATTCTCTTATCTCCATAGCCTTGCCAGCATTTGTTATAGCCTTTCTTTTTAACAAAAGCCATTTTAACTGGAGTGAGATTATATCTCTTTAGTTTTTGTTTTTCTCTGATAATCATCAGTGATGCTAAGCACTTTTTCATATGCCTGTTTGCTGTTCGTATGTCTTCTTTTGAGAAATGTCTATTCAAATATTTTGCCCGTTTTAATTTTGGATTATTAGATTTTTTCCTATTAAGTTGTTTGAGCTCTTTATTCTGGTTATTAATCTGTGGTCAGATGGGTAGTCTGTAAATATTTTCTTCCATTCTGCGGGTTGTCTCTTCACTTCTTTGATTGTTTCCTTCACTGTGCACAACCTTTTTAACTTGATGTGATCCCACTTGTCCATTTTTGTTTGGTTGCTTGTGCTTGTGGGATATTACTCAAGAAATGTTTGCCCAGACTAAGGTCCTGGAGAGTATCCCTGACTTTTTCTTGTAGTAGTTGCATAGTTTGAGGTCTTTGATTTAAGACTTTAATCAACTTTCATTTGACTTTTGTATATGATGAAAGATAGGCATCAAGTTTCATTTTTCTGAATTTTGCTATTCAGTTTTCCCAGTGTCATTTATTGAAGAAACTATTATTTCTTCAATGTATGTTGCTGGCACCTTTGTTGAAAATGAGTTCTGCACTGCAATGTAGATGCATAGATGTGTTTCTGAGTTCTCTATTGTGTTCCTTTCGTCTGTGTGTCTGTTCTTATTCCAGTACCATGCTTTGGTTAGTACAGCTCTATAGTATAATTCGAAGTCAGGTAATGTGATTCCTCCAGTTTTGTACTTTTTTTCCTCAGGATAGTTTTGGCTTTTCTCATTTTTTGTGGTTCCATAAAAGTTTCAAGATTGTTTTTCCTATTTCTGTGAAGAATGTCATGGGTATTTTGACAGGGAATGCATTGCATCTGTAGATTGCTTTGGGTAGTATGGACATTTTAACAATATTGGTTCTTCCAATCCATAAACATAGGATATCTTTCCATTTTTTGGTGACTTCCTCAATTTCTTTCATCAGTGTTTCATACTTTCACTGTACAGATCTTTCACTTTTTTGGCTATGTTAATTCCTAGACATTTAATTTTATATATTGCTATTGTAAATGGGATTTTGTTTTTGATTTGTTTTTCAGATTGTTCACTGTTGGCATATAGAAATGCTACTGATTTTTGTGTATTGATTTTGTATCTGCAATTTTACTGAATTTGTTTCTCAGTTCTAATAGTTTTTTGGGAGAGTCTAAGTTTTTCCATATGTAAGATCATGTCATCTGCAAACAAGGATAATTTGACTTCTTCCTTTCCAGTGTGGATGCCCTTTATATCTTTCTCTTGTATGACTGCTCTAGTTAGGAGTTTCAGAACTATGTTGAATAGGAGTGGTGAGAGAGAGAGTATCCTTATTTCCTGCTAGTTCTCAAGGAAAATGCTTCCAGCTTTTGCCTCTTCAGTATGATGTTGGACATGGGTTTTTCATAGATGGCTCTTGTTATTTTGAAGTATGTCTCTTCAGTGCCTGGTTTGCTGAGAGTTTTTAACAGGAAGTGATGTTGAATTTTATCAAAAGTCTTTTCTGTACCCACTGAAATGATCATGTGGTTTTTGTTTTTAGTTCTGTTTAAGAAATGAATCACATTTGTTGATTTGCATACATTGAATCAACCTCGCATCCCAGGGAGTAAGCCTTTTTGATTGTGGTGGATCAGCTTTGTGATGTGCTGCTGGATTCAGTTTGCTAGTATTTTATGAAGGATTTTTGCATTATGTCCTTCAAGAATATTGTCATTAAGTTTCCTTTATTTTGTTGTATCTAAACTGATTAAGAATAAACAGATTAATGGAAGTGTTTTAAGGCAAAACTATAACCTATCTGACTAAAAGTTTTGTATGTTTACTTAGTATTTCTCTTACGTGTAGTTCAGATTTTCCATTTCTTAATAACAGAATTGCATGGTATTTCCCAAAAATATGTTTTCATTTTGGTTGATATCTGTATTGTGTATTTGCTTTATTTACCGTGTGTTATCCATGTCTTAAGAAATAGCAAATTTCATAGAAGCTAAGATTATAAACTTCTGTGACCTCTTCTCTTTCGTTTTGTTCAATAGAAATATCAGCACCGTTTCCTAACAGTCATTATCTATCTAGTAAGGATGTGGATCTCACTTCTGGCACTTAACGACTGTGAAATCTTGACCAGTTTTTCTATTCTCTTTAAGCCTCATCCATAAAATAAGGATAATCATTATACTGTTCCCTGGTAGGTGTTTCAAAAGTTGGTTTTAATCTATACAAAAGCACTCAACTTAATGTCTGGTATATAGAATGTATTAGTAATATCCAGTCCTTAAAAATACCGTATGGATTTATTATGTAAACAAGTAAACGTAAAGAGACAGCACAGGAGAATGGAAAAGAGAAAGTATCTGTTCTCCTTCTAACTCTGCCTCTTATTATTTGTGTGATCTCAGCTCAACCCTTTAAACTTTCCAAAATGTGCTATTCTGTAAAATGAGCAGAAAAGGTCATCCTTGCCTTCCCCACAGTTTTGTGCAAGAATCAACCAGGCTAGGATTTTATAGCTAATAATAACAACAACAATAATAATAATAAACTTTACACAAAAAGGGGAAATACAAACAATTTAATAAGACAATGGGGCCAGGTGTAGTGGCTCATGCCCATAATCCTAGCACTTTGGGAGGCCAAGGCAGATGGATCACCTGAGGTTGAAAGTTCAAGACCAGCCTATGCAACGTGGGGAAATCCCATCTCTCCAAAAAAATACAAAATTAGCCAGGCGTAGTGACGCATGCCTGTAATCCCAGCTACTGCGAAGGCTGAGGCAGGAGAGTTGCTTACACCCAGGAGGCGGAGATTGCAGTGTGCTGAGATCGCGCCTTTGCACTCTAGCCTGGGCAACAAGAGCAAAACTCCATCTCAAAAAAACACAAAAAGACAATGATTTTGATAAATTAAATGGGTCTATACTAATATTTCTCTACCAGATAGAATCACTCTACCGTTTAAAAAAAGATTCCTCAGCTTTGTCCCGGGATGGTTTCTTCTGGGTGAACCACTGCTTTGTGAGAAAGCATATGCTTAGTCTTGTCTGAAATTTAATGAGGATTTACATATTTCATTAGAAAAATTATAAAAAAAAGAGTAAGTTGCACATTTCAAATATGGATACAACGCATATGCTTCATATGCACGTGGCACACATATGAGCATGAATATGTTTCTGTTTAATGAGCAACATACTTGAAAAAGTAAAATATATAGTTATAAAGCCTGAATTGTAACTTAAAGTAAGGGCTGGACTCCCGTGACATTCTCAATTGCTAAATAAGTCCTTTCAGGATATTGCCAGATGTTATGACCATTTGCCAAAAGAATCTTGAATTTTCCAGACGTGCATATGATGTAGATATTTTGTCCCATTCTCTAGGAAGAAGCGTTCTTGGGATGATAGTTCCAGAGGGAGAGCTAGGACACCACTCAGAATCTGCCCGCTGTGTGGAATCCAGTCAGGTGGCAGAAACCACACTAATAATTTGAAGAAGGAAATTTAAAGAGTTGTCAACTAGGTAAACAATTGAATTCACAAAGCAATATAGCGATTTCTATGCTTTAGTTCAGGTAGCAACTCTAGAAAGTAATCACCATCCCTAGGGGCCAGGGAAAAATAAATAAGGGAGACAGAAAGAGTGAGTGAAATTTTAAAAGGCACAGAAAAACAGACTGCATTTTTGGCTTAGGAGTTCTTCTATATGGCAATCGCTATGAAATATGACATTCCTGAGGCCATGTTATGTCTGGGAGTTTCTAGAATACCACCTGAAATTACTACTTTAGGAGGAAGTAAGATATTTTTCCTCAAAATGCTTTTTTTCTAAATCTAAGAAATGAACAGAATTGTCAGAACTACAAACTAACTTTGTGCCACAGAGTTTCACTTACCACATAATGAATTCATGGATTCCCCACTTCCCGATATTCACTGATTGAATGTAGAAAATTCTAGGCTTTGTCCTCTGTGAGATACAATGATGTGAATTCCTTTTCCTCACTATCTCTGAGGGAAAGAAAACTACTTAAAAGTCACTGTAATACAAAGTAGAATGTGGTTAAGAGTTAAATAAAGATAGTAGATACATGCAGAAGGAAAGTTATGATAAAAATTTCTATTTGTCTAGGGCTTCGCAGTCTTCATGGCACTTTCATATCATTCATCTCATTGGAATTATCAAAAGAACTATGAATATGCTAGATATTATTATCCCTATTTTATACATGAGGAATCCGAGGTTTAAAAGTGACTTCCTCCCAAATCTCACAAGTAACAATTGGCAGAGTAGGGATTTAAAAGCACACCTATTGAAACCCAACCACTTGGTCTTCCTAAAGCAACTCAGTACTCTCAGAAAAGTGTTAAACTACTTATAAGTAAGACTCCATTTTGATATTGAAAGACACAATTCATTTTCTTATCCAGAGGCCCCAAACTTCAAAAGTTAAATGAGGTAGAGGAACATGTTAACTAAAAGAATCTGCACAGAAGAGGAAGTAAAGTACCCACTGAGGTGAAATAGTAGGAAACTTTTTGAACAGCTAAAAGTGATCCCTGTAGAAGAAGTGAATAAAATTCAGGCTAGGGTAGGCACAGCTGGATCTCTTTTGTTAACTGCGTGATTCCTGGCCTCCTTCCTAGAAACTCCCTGTCATGTTTCTGGAAGCTCAGTCACAAAGGCAGGGGAAGGTTATGTGAGACAGAGCCATTCTGATGTACTTGAAAAGATCTTCTCTTCCCCAGCCAATAACCTGTCTCACAGCGGGTGTCACAACTGCTGAGTCACTTGCTGAGGGAACAGCTCAAAGACAAGCTCCCATTGATCAGGCTGCCCAGAACAAAACCATTCTGGTCCCTCAAGAATTTCAGGCACTTGTAAGCTGCATTCATTACATTCAGCTCATAACGTAGCTCTGTGTAGGTCCTCTTGCTCCACGTAACACTTTAAATTTCTGGTCATGGGCACTCACGACCTTCTGCATTCTTTCCTCTTGAATAGATGCTTTTACTCTGGAGAGTTCAAGGGTGTTCTTATCTAATTCATAGTGTTACCTGCCTGCAGCCAAGTCTTGCTCCTTTTAGGGAGTGGTATTTTTTCACCTTGAACAGTTAGCCTTTACTTTCAGTGGTGCATCTCCCCAGAGCACAGGAGGAGGCCTAAAGGAGAAGGGGCTTCAGGAAATCCATGGCTGTGGATGACCTCTTTTTTGCTCATCTCTTTCTCCTTTATCATATCTCACAGGTCATTTGTCCTGTTGGACCAAAACATCATCATGGTAAGGAGCCTTTCAGCCAGGGACATGTTGGCTAAAGACAGTTATAAGTAACTGTTACTAACCCATGTTTTATTTCAAAGCTGTCTGGGTCGGACTTATTTCACCCATCTCAAAAAGTTATTCCCTCTAATCCCATTTATAATTAATGAGAGAATTTTGCCTTCTACTCTAACATATCAGTGAATATATGTTATATATATTCATTATGAGATTATTTTGCCTTCTACTCTAACATATTCATTATATGTTAATGGATATGTTAGAAGGCAAAATTCAGAGCCAACAACAAAATGTAATGGGCACAAATTAAATACTGATTCAACTGGGTTTATATTTAATTAAGTTATCAGTTTTGAAATAGATGTTTTCCACTAATATGGAAAGTATTTTCAATGACAAATTCTTAATGAAGATATTAACTTCAACATTTTTTTTTTTTGAGATAAAGTCTTGCTCTGTTGGCCAGGCTGGTGTGCAGTGATCTTGGCTAACTGCAACCTCTACCTCCCTGGTTCAAGTGATTCTCCTGCCTGAGGTAGCTGGGACTACAGGCACGCACCCCAACACCTGGCTGATTTTTGTACTTTTAGTAAAGACAGGGTTTTGCCATGTTGGCCAGGCTGGTCTTGAACTCCTGAGCTCACATGATCCCACTGCACTGGCCTCCCAAAGTGCTGGGATTGCAGGTGTGAGCCACTGTGCCCAGCCACTTTTTTTAAGATTTTTTTTTTTTTTATTGCACCATAGGGCTTAGAAATCTTTGCATATAGTAGATACTAACTATGTATCTATTATACATAATAAATGGATGAACTAATGATGCATGTAAATTCCCACACTTGATTCTGAATAAACTTACAGACATAGGATAGAGAAATGCATTTCTTTTATTATATTCTTAAAATACAATTCATTATATTTTAATTGAATACTTTAAAAGTACAGATATAGTAGGTCAATACTTATTATATACAAATTCTTACTGTGTGTCTTACGATATGTAAAACATTATAATAGGTTCTGTGGGGACCTCAAAGATTAACCAGACACTGAACTTGCTGTAAAGAGACTTAGATACAAATCACATAATAGAAAGGGAAGATGATCAATGATTTAAGGGGTCTGAGAAGCATCTGCTGCAAAAATTGGACATCCCTTCTCATGTTCTAAAGCTTTGGGATTCCTGTACCCATCACAGGCAATAGCAGCAAAGCAATCCATCATTTCTTCCCCCTCCAGTCACAGAAATGTCTGTCATTAAATGACGTTTGTCATTCTCAAAAGCAAAAACAGGCCGGGCACGGTGGCTCACACCTGTAATCCCAGCACTTTGGGAGGGCGAGGAGGGCAGATCATGAGGTCAGGATATTGAGACCATCCTGGCCATGGTGAATCTCTATGTCTACTAAAATACAAAACATTAGCCAGGCATGGTGGCACGTGCCTGTAGTCCCAGCTACTCAGGAGGCTGAGGCAGGGGAAATTGCTTGAATCCCGGAGACAGATGTTGCAGTGAGCTGAACTGAACTCCAGCCTAGTGAAAGAGCAAGACTCCATCTCAAAAAAAAAAAAAAAAAGTCCCTGTTTTCCTATGTCTGTGAGAGAAATCACACTGCCTGGTCATCCTCCTGAAAAGTTGTTCTTATTACCTCATTAAATGATATGATAACCCCTTTTCTGTGTAAAGTTCTCTGTCCCCTCAAGTGATATATTTCAGTTTCTACTGTCTTCTAGTCTATGATGATAAATTTGTTTTGCACTTTCAGTTTCAATGCAAGTGTAAGCAGATTAGGGTCCATCATCACACCTAAACAGTGTGATATAAAGCAGAGCTTTTCTTTTTTCTCTTCCACCACATATCACATGCTTTGTTAGCTGTTTGTCAATGTGATTAGGAAAGCACACTGCTAATCTAGTGGGAATGTAGGTGTTTTTTTCTGATGCAATGCCAATTGATTGATGGCTAAATATTGCTAAATATCCCTAGGAAAACATTACCTCATACGAGGAACAAAGTTCTAACCATTGCTGCATTGAACACACAAATTCCACAAGAAATGTCTTTGTTTTTCCTGACAGATCTTGACTAATTTCATTTTCATTTTGCATCTTAAATAAAAACTGCATATTCGCATTGGTTATGTTGACTCATAACGTTCATGATATGGAAATATTCAGAACATTTGTTTAAGAAAATAGGTTGTGTATTTTCATGCTGTCTACACACTATGGACCAGATACCTAAAGCTGGTGCTGTCAGATTTCAAAGACCATGGCTGGTAGACCTGGTTGTTCAGTGAGGATGAATAGACACCTGTGTTAATTGTTCACTAGGAAAATTATTAATGGAGTGTACAATTTATGTCACTTTATTCCAGCAGTAATTTTTAAATAAAAGGAATGAGCAGCAAGAGTATAAATACACTTGCATATTGTTTACCAGCAAAGCTTTCATCCTTAGGTGGATCTCCCATCTAGAATCCATTTTCAGTGTCGTGTTACTCTGCTTTCTCTCCTTTGATCCTTCTACCTTTTCCTCATTTGTTAGAAAATTAGGACATCAGAAAATATTTTTAGACTACTATGATCGTTATACCAAATTTTGAAAAAAAAAAAAAAAAAAGGTCATCTTTAATTCCAAATATGCCATAGCCTTCTCTTATACTTACAGGGGCCTTCCAACTTTCTGATAAAAGTGAAAAAACCCAGTATTTTTCATTTTGGGTTTTTATTTTCTATTGCTACTATTTTTTTAAAAAAGTCAAAGAATCAGTTTCTTTTGATAGGAAGTTACTCATACAGTGTTTCAAATCCTGTTATGTGGTTTTTCACAGCTAACATGATTTTTCATTGCTAGAGGTGGGAGAAATATATGCTAAAACTTATTACTTTGATTTAAAGTGACTCGAGGAAAATCGTCAATGGTTTATGGTGTTTCCCTGTGTGTGCAATGATGATAAACCTGGGAATTGTATGAGAGAATTTCAGGTAGGGGAATTGAGAGACTGAAAAGATGGCAGTTGTTAGAGGAGTGGGGAGGGAGGTGAACTTCACTTTTATAATGGATGGAGCTGTCTGTTTGCTGAATGCAATAATGCTGTTACAATTCATGACTGGCATCTCCTCAGAAACTTGTTTCACACTCAAGTGAACTGCAGAATTCCAGGTGCAGGAGCATATTTTCTATAAATTGTAGGCCAAGGTCTACTTCAGTGAACTTTGACATTCAACTTAAATTAGTTTTTTAAACTTACACCTCTGTCTCAAGGAGTGCAATTCTGGCCTTGACAACTTCCATATATATATGTGTATGTATAGAATGTGTCAAATCTTTGAGTGCAGAACCAAAAAGTCAGGAAAGTTTTCTCACCAGAATTTTCTTCAAAGTCTTAAAAAAAATGTCAAACCCATAAATATGACTGAGTTGCCATATTTGTAGGAGAGTTTGTATAACCATGACTCAGTAACTTCAACTTTTGTATTTATGATGCTCAATGGTGAAATCTCTTCGCCTCCTGATTCCTGTGGCCTATGTTCTCCTTTACTTCACCTGTTATGAGCCCATCTAAGAGCTCCTCATTTTATGGAGGCTCTAGACTCATCTAAGATCTGATAATAAACTCCTTAACTATTTCATAGTCTTCCATTCCTAACATAACTGTGCTTTCTGACCTCAGATATATTGAGCACCTACTCTACCCCAGGCCCTTTTCCAAGTACCGTGAGCGTGAGCATAGTGATGGATTTAGGACAAGTGTCCTTTTCATGACAGAGCTCAGAGTCCAGTGGGAGTAACAGACAAGTCAATATTTTATCTATAGTGTTACTTATATATAAATCATACACATACATAAAAATATGCATGTGTATATATAAGAATATATGTAAGGATATATATGTATGTATACATGTATATATAAATACACAAATATTTTATATATGTGTGTTTGTTATCCTTATATCCTTATGTATATACATACACACACAAGTAAGGATATAAAGATAATCCACACACATATATAAAAATATATGTGTATTTATATATGTGTATGTATATACTCTTGTACATCCTCATATATATGTCCTTATGTATATTCTTATATATATAAGAACACATACCCTGGGCCATATACATATATACATCTACACACACATATCATATATCATATATATGTACGTACACACACCCTGGGCCTTCCTGTATATGTATGTATATGTGTGTGTGTGTGTGTATACATATACATGATATATGATATGTTTGTGTATATGTGTGTATATGTATATATATATACACACAATATGTGTGTATGTGTGTATACATATACACACACACACACACCCCTACCCTCTGGGCCTCCATATATATTTATATACACATACGCACACACACTGTGGGTTTCCTTCTGTATATATCCTTAAGTGTTTCTGTTGGGAGGCTCAGGGGCTCAGAAGGAAACATAAGAAGGGCTTGGTGAGGTGGTAAGAAAAGCAAGGCTTCCTAGAGGAGGCAATAACTAAGCTAAGAATTCAATACGGAAGAGAAAGAGTCAGGGGTAGGGGGTTGGCTAGAAGTTGTTCTAGGCACAGGATTTTTCATTTCCTGATCCAGGGTCGAATATTTCACCAGCCACCCTGGACTCACAATGCCCTGCAGTTTGCACTACAGATATCTCACGGTTTACATTGTAACAGTAAAAATTGTAAACTCTGACACTTGGAGGCTAGTGGGAAATCTTGCTTATCTGTTTCAACTGCTGCTAAGATGGAGTTCAGAGACAAAGTGACATCTACTTGGAAAGTGATGCGGCTTGCAATGTTAATTATAGACACTATTGTCTTAGTAGACCGCTTCCCCTTCTGGGAGAATACTAATTATGGCAATGCTAACTCACACTTATTGTTTGTTGCTGAGGCTTTATATATGTGTTTCTTCTTTAAGCATTGCTTCAGAACAAGTCTGTATAGTAGATATTATTGCTGTTGTTATTTTACAAGTGAGAATATCTGAAGCGTGTAGAAGTTAAGTCAGTAGCTAATAAATGGCTATAAATACAGGAATTAATATTTACAACCAGTCATCCCACTTGTGTGTACTCTTACCTACTAGATTCTGCAGTAAGGAATGGTTGGGTACATTTTATCACTTGAAGAGCTAAATAAAGATGTTTCATGTTCAGGGAGAATATGTACTCAGCCTTTAGTGACCAACTCAAATATTATCTTTTAAAATAACTTCCCTGCTATGTCAAGTGAGAATTATTTTGTTTCTCTTCTTAACACGGGGTGTGGCACGTACTAAGGTAGAGTATTAGCTGAATGGTAAGTGAATATATGTATTTCTATCATACTTAATATTGATTTCTATTGTAGCTTATCTTACATTGAATTATGAATATGGTAATGTTTATATATTTATTTGTGTGCTAGATTATGAACTTCTTTATGAAAAAGATCAGTATTAATCACATTTTATGCCATCATCCTGCACAAATTTTGGCAGAAAGATATTCAATAAATGTATACTAAACAAGTGAGTGACTTGGAGAATAAATGAGTAAACGAATGGATGAAGGAGAGGAAAGAATCTTAGAGATGAGTGCTAGCATGGTCAGAAATCCAAACAGTGTCAGCGTGTACACTAAACATCTCAGAGCATTTATCTCATTTTCTTGCGTATAGTAGCTCTGAGAGAGGCCTGTAGAACTTCTCAAGGATCCTTGTGCTGCTTTTCAGGTTTATCGGGCTACATGACTTGTTCTGGCAGTAAATGAAGTGAAATGTGTCACTCTGGGCTTAGGTAAAGAGCAGGCACTGGGCAGGGACATGCTGGCCTGCTGAATCTGAAGAGGCAGGCTTGCTCTTTGAGACTATGGAGTAGCTGTCCCTGGCCGTGGGCCTGTGAGTGTGAGTGGGAGTGCCCCTGGGAGGGGCAGCCCTGATTACCTCTGAATAGCTTTCCCATCATTCTTCTCTTTTTTGAGGAATAGCACATATTTGCAGCCTTTAGTTTTTCTCTTGTGTTTTACTATAAGTATTTAGGAAAAACCAAGCCACACCTTCAACACTTCGCTTGGAAATCTCTCACCTAAATATCCAGTTTCATCGCTCCAAGTTATACCTTCCACAAAACACTAGAATACAAATATAATTCAGTCAAATTCTTTGCCACTTTATAACTAGAATCCACTTTTCTCCATTATCCATTAACATGTTCCTTGTTTTCACCACAGACCTCATCAGAATTGCACCTAATATCCATATTTATACCAACATTCTGTACAATATTATTTATGTATTCTCTAAGAAAATGAAGTCTTTCTCCTTTTTTCTTGCTGAGTCCTCACCAGAATCACATTTAACAGCCCCTTGATAGCAATATTGCTTTTTCTAGCATGATCCTCAAAAAAACTCTTCCAGCCTTTACCCATTACCTAGTTCCAACGCCTCTGCTACGATTTAAGTATTCGTTATAGCAGCACTCTGTTTCTTGGTACCAACTTCTGTAGTCAGAGTTCTCCAGAGAAATAGAACCAATAGGATGCATGTGTATATAATTCCTTATAATAAATTATATAGGTGTATATTTATTATAAATATGTATGTATGAAATTTATTGTAAGAAATTAATTTACATGATTATGGAGGATGAGATCCCGTGATTGGCTGTCCATAAAGATGATGGCTCAGGAAAGCCAAGGGTGTGATTTCAGTCCAATTCCAAAGGCCTGAGAATAAGATTGCTGATAGCCTAAGTCTCAGTCCAAGAGCCAGAGAAGTCCAGTGTCCCAGCTCAAGCAGTCAGGCATAGAGAGCAAATTCTCCCTTTCTCCACTTTTTTGTTCTATTCAGACCCTCAAGGATTGAATTATTCCCAACCACACTGGGAGGACCATCTACTTTACTCAGTCTGCAGATTGAAATGCTATTCTCAACTGACACATCCTCATAGAATATCCAGAAATAATATTTAGCTGAATATGTGGACACTCTGGTCCAGTCAAGTTGATATATAATATTAATCATCACAGACAAATGTAAGTATTCAATTACTGTTGAATGAAAGAAGAGGTAACACCATTACCCATGGCATTAAGACTCACCTCACTGACGCATAGGTCATGGAACCAAATTTTGTTTTACACCCCAATAGTTTAGAGTTTTGTGGCCTTTTGAAAATAATTGTGGTGAAGCCCTAGTGTAGTAGGCAGTGTCTAGAAATGTACAGGCTCTTCTGCTCAGTCCTCTGACCTGAGTAACTGCAAAACATGCAAGTTGTACTGTCTCCTAGTTAAATTATAAGAAGATTATAAAAATAAAACAAAGCAAAGCAAAATCTCCCTGGGGTTATATATGGATTGCATGTTAACACTGGCATATTCGTTGTTTATGCCTTGCAAAGAGCTGTAGCAAACGATCTTGCCTGAAGTTTAGCCAGTCTGCAAAATGAACGTTTGGCTCACACAACTGCATGTGGATCTGTGCCAGTTCTCATCAGCATGAAGTCATTCATTTGCTCATCACATATTTAGTGAGCACTTACTCAGGACTACTAAAATGGCTACACAGGCAAGATTAATTAGCATTTTTGTTCATCTTGCTTCATCTTTGAACTTATAGGCCAACTTTAATTCAAAGCAATGAAACTCATGCAAGGTCTACAGACAAGGGATAACTCTTATAGCTGACTTGGCCTAATTGTGCCATTTCTCTTTCTTTTGTTTATGTTCATGATTGTGGTTTGAAGGCACTTGGAATCTTAGTTTTCTTATCAGAGATCTGATTTATTTGGAGACTTAGACCTCCGTTTTTATGAAAAGCTCAAAGGCATTGGTTGTTTTTTAGACATTAAGCAAAACCACCCTGAGGGTCTCCCATTAACAAGCCTCTGGCTGGCTGCAGTGCACTAGTTTGAGTACATAATTCATTCTGATGGAATTAATTTGTTGCAACTTGTTGGATGCTTATTCTTTAGCAATAAAGGACTTACGCACATCCTCTGATTTTTTATGAAGTCTTCATGTTTTTTGGCTACAATTATTGCTATTTTCAAGTACTGTTTTTAAAAAGGTGTGTGTGGGGGGGTGGTGCTTATTGATTCTTCTATTTCCCTTTGATTTTAAGGTTTTGGGACCTGGTGGTGCCTTTGACCAAACCATATCATGTGACCCCATAGAGCTCTAAGTCTGTAGCAAGAGCTGCCCTCTGGCTCAGGGATCCCCACTAAAGAGATTAGGCAGTCAGGAAAACAAGGAAAAGTTACGTTTATTGCCTGTGTTGGGTAATATGATGTCTTGGGGTGAAGTGGGTAAAAGTCAGA
The DNA here is from genome assembly GCA_963574635.1 of Cheracebus regulus. Classification (NCBI taxonomy): domain Eukaryota; kingdom Metazoa; phylum Chordata; class Mammalia; order Primates; family Pitheciidae; genus Cheracebus; species Cheracebus regulus. The sequence goes on from CAUYQU010003184.1 coordinate 46,007, forward strand.
CAACCTTTCTGTAAGTTCCTTTGGATGGGAGCTGGCAGAATCTAGAACTGGCAACTTTTCGTGGAATATCCATTACCTTTGTTTATCTCTGTATTTCCACAGTCTGCTGTATTTCCACAGTCTGCTGCTTGTCAAAGAATGATACAAGAAATCATCTTTGAGTTCAAAGGAAAGGCTGTGTTGTTTAACCCTTGTGAAAATACAGTCTTGGGGTGCTGATTCTTCCTGTTTGTTCTGAGATAGCAAGTGGCATGCAGCAGAATATCATCAGAACACAGATATCTGATTCAGAGAAGTCCTCCTTAGATTCTGGTAGCTACAAACTAGAGACCTCCTATGGCCAGAGCCTAGCTTCTTCTGGCGTCTACAGGTGATATTTATACTTTGGAAGCTAAACCTGAATGTAAGACTTCCAGTTCTTTTCTCTTGACATTATGTCCCAGAACACAGCTGCTGGACTGTGAGATTTCTAGTTCTTTCTCTGTGGTTCATCCTACACCCATGTGCGACATTTCTATATACTCAGAACTATAAAACATTCTCATTTGTTTTCAGAGCAAACATTTATGTGAACATTTATTAATGAAAGTATCTATATTCAAGTTTAAAAAGGGAAGTTTGATTAAACTTGTAAAACATGTTATTCACATTACAGGTATTAAATGTGAAAGTAGACTACAATATGAGGTTTTAAGTCACCAGATACAGCAATTTTCAAATAAGAGAAAAAATCATTTTCTTGGAGGATTAACCGTTTCATCTTAGGACAGTTGTGGAGATGGTTGAAGGAGGATGCTGTTGAATCTGGTGTAGAAATTCTTAATTCTCTAATTTAAATGTAGTTCATTTACTAATAAGTCCTTTTAGAAAATACACTGAAAGAGAGAGATTAATTTAAAGAATATTTTAAAAATAAATTACAGAATACGGACTTGGACAAATAATATGCTAGTTGTATATATTGTCCCCCAGTGTCTTATCAGCACAGATTGAGTCAGTTTTAAATAGCTGTTCTTAAAACAAAATTCAAAGAAGGAGATGCCACAGAATTCTGTGGTATGTTGCTTAAAAACAATTATATCAGGAAACTCTTATGCATACCTAAATAAAAGCCCAATATTCTATATTTTAAATGTATTTTTCTGCAATAAATGGTCAAAAAGTCATGTTTATATATAATGTAATTAAATATAACAAAGTATAGTTGTGTATATTGCCACACACATAGGCTTGATTGTATTAAAATGCAATATTAGAAGAACAGCATTCTTTATAGTTGCATATTTTTGCTTGACTGGTCACATTTAATGAATAAAGTGTATTTCAATCTTTAAGTTTATGTTCTTATGCTATTGGCTGTCTTATCAAATGTCCATGAAAGGCAAACTTAAGGATATGTAAGTCTAGCTTTGAACATATATGCAGCATTTTCAGTGGGCCAGTCAATGCCGATTGTTTTCACATATTACATCACTTAATTTCTATAATATTCATGTGATAAAAGAATTGTCAGTGCTGTTTTATAAATACATTCCATACAGAACTTGGACGCCCACATTACACTCCAGCTAATGCTATTTTGTAGACATATTCCCTAAGGAGCATGGATACCCACATTACAGTCCAGTTAGCTGAAGAATTTTACGCCAAGAAATACAAACACAGAAACAAAAGGTCTTAAGGAGTGATAAAGGCTCTTGTGTAACTTAGCCAGACAATTCTGTCTTCATGATTGGTTCATTTTAAAAGAAAATGAAGCAAAAAATCCAAGCAAATAAAAATAAAGTCTTCTCTATATGGGAGATGGTTGGACTGGAATGAGAGTCAGGAGATGTAATAGTACCTCAACTCTGTGACCAGCTCTGAGTGCTGTATGGAGCCACAGCTTTTTTCTCTCAATCTATAAACTCAATATAATGGCCATAATTAATGTTCTTTAAATATTTTGACCATGACCTATAATCATAAATGCATCTTATATTGCAACCCATTAAAATTCCATCTTTATCTCTCTCTCTCTCTCCCTCCACACCCACCCCAAGAGTTTTCCCAAACACTACTTACTCTTACTATGTACAGTGCATTCTAGTACTTTCTACTGTGTTCTATTGCACCTTTAAAAATCATGTTTGTGACCCGCTAAAATGATTTCACAACCCACTGATCTCATCTTTGAAAAATACTTTCAGCGCTTAAAAACAAATTAGGTATATTAATCTTGTATTTTATTATCACTCAAAAAACAAACCATTCCAGTTCTCACTCATAGAAACCACCAAAGGGAAATAACTGCTTTATTTATGTATGTTCAGAAAACTAGAGATAAAATTTAACTGATGTTTTCTGTGTTTGAAAAATGCTCCATATATTTCAGGGAAAAAATAGTGAAACCCTGAGCTGTTGGGTAATATGAAATGAACAAAAGTCAACATGATGCATTGAGGAAATACGCTTATGAAGGTATCTGAAACATCATAACAAGAGGTGGCTATAAAGACAATGTGGAACACAGTGTTTTATAGTATGGGACTTAAACATTTGTCTTTATTAATGGCAATAAAAGAATTGATGCATACTTTCACTACATCTTACACTTTTTAAAAAAACCAAAAAAGGAAGTAATTGTTCATTCCCTATATACTTGCACAGCATTTGCAAGAAGAAAACTTTGTATTTCTAATAATATGAAAATGGATCCCAAGAAAATAATTCCAAGAATTATAGCCAATTTCTTCAAGAATGTACTCTTGTTTCCCAAGTAACATTTATACTCTTTAATATGCATTTGTGTCACTAAGAAATCTGAGTTCGTCATTGAATACTGGATCAGTTACCCATTCCACAAGTGTTTGTTGAGCTCCTCTGTCTGCCTAAAACTGGGGATACAAAGATAAATAAGACCGATGAAATGTCTCCTTTAACTAAGCTTACATTTCTATGAAAACTCAGTGAGTCTTCACATCTTTTCAATAAGAATTTTTCAATAAGAATTTCAATAAGAATTTGTTTTTTTTAAAAATAATTTTCCAACAAGAATTTCTATATCAGCATTTTTTTTAATTTCAATTTTTGTTTTAGTTACAGGGATACACGTGCAGGTTTGTTGCATGTATGTTGCACCCAAGTAATGAGCTTGGTACCCAATAGGTAGTTTTTCAACCTCCCCCTTCCTCCCTTCTCTAGTAGTCCATAGTATCTATTGCCCCTATGTTTATGGCCATGTGTGCTCTGTGTTAAGCACCCGCTCTTCATATGCACATATAAACCAAGAAATGTTAATAAAACCATGTACAATTTAATGCATAATGAATAAGCCTCAGGACCTGGAGCAATCACTTAAGATGAAGGAATTGCATGTGGGCAAATCTGAATATTTTGTGTACTACAGTTTAAAATGTAATTTTCTTTGGATAAAAGTGGCTCAGCTCTGAGGAGTGATGAAGAAAGAAACTGGTGAAGGGTTGAAACTAGAGTGATATCTGATAGATAGATGGTGTAAGGGACAGTAAAATAGCAGATGTTCCTATGGCAGATAAGCAATAGGCAGCTGCTCTGAGACTGGGGCTTAAAACTTGGTTTTCCACAGAGGGAGTTCATGAGTTTGGAAAGAAACATGTATTTCAGTAACCTCTAACTGAAATTTGGCATTTTCTTCATTTATGAATGTGGGCAACACATCACGTCTGAATTATTTCCTATGATTTTGTTACCAATACAGATCATAGATCTTTCCATATTCTGTTACAGATAGAGATAACTTGAAATATTGTTTGTGCTCATCAGTATTTAAATTATGGTACTTACAGGTTAAGTACTGAATCATATAATTTAATGTGGTAATAGAGATTCATACACATTATTACAACTAAATTTTGCTTTTAAACATTTTTGGGAACTGTATTTCAGTGTGATTAGTTTGTAATCTTGTGTATTTTATGTTACATATTTAAAGACATTATTTATCAAAGCAGCCTTTAGGGTTTTCAGACTGTTATAGAGGTTTGTGTCACAAAAAGGGTTAAGATCTGCTCTAAGCAAAAGATGACACTCAAATGCCTACAGTACAGGCCTCAAGAATTGACTGGAAAAAGATACCCACTAGAAGGCCAATATAACAATCCAGAGAAAAAAGTTAGGGAGAATTTCATGGGATCCCAGTGAACAACAGCCCCATTTTTCATTTAAATTTGGATCCAACTGAAAAAAGAAAAGACCAAATAATAGGTCAGCTAGAGTTCAAAGTATCACCATTTCAATGAACAAACCTGAGATTAGAGAGTGTCGTTTATTTCTTGGCTTGACGGCTCTAGGGGCCCTAGGTGAGAGAGGTGAGAGGACAGTAAAGTGAAGAAGCCCCCTGGAGTCCTGGAGCTTTAGCCCACTCAGCAATACCGTGCTGCATCCTGCTTCATGTCCACCACCACAGACACTGGTTCCTGCTGGACTTAAAGCAACTTACCTAGCAGGGCTGGTTTGGGCAGGCCTCCTCTTGCTGGGAAGAGATTTTTCTGCAGGAGGCTTTGAAATGGGTCAGAACAATGCAGTAATTAAATCGACTTCAAGGCCAAAAATATTCTTCCTATTCTGTTTCCCTTGCTTAGTGCTGTCCTGATACAACTGTTCAATATAACCTATTGGAAGTAACTGTCCAATATGACCTACTGGAAGTTCTGAAATAAAAGTAAACGAAAAGGCAGAGAGAAACTCCATGACTAAAATGCCAACAATGCACGGATGCCCCAAATTTGAATATAATTCCTCCTTCTGTGAAATTCTCTCAGAAGAATTAAAATCCATACACTAATCCCTTCACAAGTTTAAATCTAATGCTGACAAAACCCAAATGAATTAAAGTCTGAATCAAACTCTGCTGCTTTGGTGAATTAAAATCCTAAAGTGGCTAATGATACTCTGACTGTTGAGGTGAGGGGTCTCCACAGTGATAGCAGAGTGAGGGGTCCTGCCAGGGCTTGCAGCTGGGGCTCACTGTCCCTGGGGCTGGTGGGGTTCCGGCAGGGCTGCAGAAAACATGCTGGGTTTCTGATGACTTTACTGATTAAAAGTTTCAAACAGTTATTATTTTCACTTGTGGGCCACACCCACCATATTTAGAAAAGAAGCCAAACCTCAACCTCTAAAGCAATTATCCCAGAAAAAATTACATTCTCAGAATGTGGGGCTTAGTTTATTATCAAAAATTATGGCCCCAAATGCCTGAATGTGTGCTGGCATGGTAAACGGAATGGTAGCACTCCTGAAGATATCCACGTCCTAATCTCATGGAACCTTTGATACATTACTTTGACTTTTCAGACATCATTAAGGATTTGAGATGGGGAGATTATCCTGGATTATCTAGAAAGACTCAGTATAATCACAAGGGTCCTTATAAGATGAAAGCAAGAGGGTCAGAGTCAGAGATTTACAGATACTACACCACTTCCTTAAGGATGAACCAAGGAATACAGATGGTCAGCAGAAGCTGGAAAAATCAAGGTTTTCTTCTAGATGCTTTGGAAGGCATGCAGCCCTGTCAACATCTTGATTTTAGCCTAGTAGGTCCCACTTGGGACTTCTTGCCTCCAGAACTGTAAGATAATAAATTTGTGCTGTTTTAGGTCACTACGTTTCTGGTAACTTGTTACAGCAGCAAAAGAAAACCAACACAGGTGCTTGAGAGCTTGTATTCTGGAGCAAAACCAGCCTACATTCAGATCCCAGCTCAGCCACTTACTAAATAAGTGGCCTTGCTGCCTACCAGCATAAGCTGAGGTCCCTCAATCACTATCATGTGTGTGGTCAGACAAGTGGCTTGTACTGTTTAGGGGCAAGACTTCACTGCAAGATTCCCTGTGTCCACTGGAGCCAGGCCTTTTCTAAGTCTCGTGCAATTGGTGTCTGCTGATGTCATTCCCACACATGTGCCTTGGCTGAGCCCCAGGTTTTCTGAGTCCCTCAGCCACAACACTGTCAAAGCTGAATTGTCCTGGTATTTTCCCTGAGTCTTATGTCTTTGTTGAGGGCCATGGAATCTTGCTGTAAATTGTCACAATCTATAAAACAAAGAGCCACGTATAAAAAACAGTCCATATAAAGCTACCACAAGACAAGCTGTAATCCTGTATTAGGGTTGAAATATTATGACCTAAAGCCCAAGGCCCCTTTTCTAAGTCATAGACTTTTTAAAAAGCCAAGTGTGAAATTATAAAAAGCAACCTCATGAGCTAATAAAAGCCTCCACAACCCACTAAGGTCAAAACCTCTCTCTCATGCACAAAAGAAAATCCAAAGCCCAGAACCCCTCAAGATCTCTCTTTTATATGTTTATCTGTGTGTATGTGTACACACACACACACACACACACACACATTTTTTCTTGCACTTTAAGTTTCAGGGGTATATGTGCAGAACATGCAGGATTGTTGCATAGGTACATACATGGCAATGTGGTTTGCTGCCTCCAACCCCCCATCACCTATATCTGGCATTTTCCCCCATGTTATCCCTCCCCAACAGACCCCAGTATGTGATGCTCCCCTCCCTGTGTCCATGTGTTCTCATTGTTCAACACCCACTTATGAGTGAGAACATGTGGTGTTTGAATTTCTGTTCTTGTGTCAGTTTGCTGAGAATGATGGTTTCCAGGTTCATCCATGTCCCTGCAAAGGACACGAACTCATCGTTTTTTTTTGTGGCAAAAAAACTATCATCGATGGGCATTAGGGTTGGTTTCAAGTCTTTGCTATTGTAAACAGTGCCTCAGTGAACATACATGTGCATGTGTCTTTATGATAGAATGCTTTATAATCTTCTCATATATACCCAGTAATGGAATTGCTGGATCAAATGGAATTTCTATTTCTAGGTCCTTGGGGAATAACCACACTGTCTTCCACAATGGTTAAACTAATTTACACTCCCACTGACAGTGTAAAAGTGTTCCTGTTTCTCCACTTCCTCTCCAGCATCTCTTGTCTCTAGATTTTTCACTGATCGCCATTCTAACTGGCATGAGATGGTATCTCAATGTGGTTTTGATTTGCATTTCTCTAATTACCAGTGATGAGCATTTTTTCATATATTTGTTGGCCTCATAAATGTCTTCTTTTGTAAAATGTCTGTTCATATCCTTTGTCCACTTTTGAATGGGTTTGTTTGCTTTTTTTCTTCTAAATCTGCTTTAGTTCTTTATAGATTCTGGATATTAGCCCTTTGTCAGATGAGTAGATTGCAAAAGTTTTTCCCCATTCTGTTGGTTGCCAGCTCACTCTAATGTTTGTTTATTTTGCTGTGCAGAAGGTCTGGAGTTTGATTAGATCCCATTTGTCTATTTTGGCTTTTGTTGCCAATGCTTTTGGTGTTTTAGTCATGAAGTCCTTGCCTATGCCTATGTCCTGAATGGTTTTGCCTAGGCTTTCTGCTAGGGTTTTTATGGTGTTAGGTCTTATGTTTAAGTCTTTAATTCATCTGGAGTTAATTTTAGTGTAAGGTGTCAGGAAGGGGTCCAGTTTCAGCTTTCTGCACACTGCTAGCCAGTTTTCCCAATACCATTTATTAAACAGGGACTGCTTTCCCCATTGCTTGTTTTTGTCAGGTTTGTCAAAGATCAGATGGTTGTAGGTGTGTGGTGTTAATTCCGAGGCCTCTGTTCTGTTCCAGTAGTCTATATTTCTGTTTTGGTACCAGTACCATGCTGTTTTGATTACTGTAGCCTTGTAGTATAGTTTGGAGTCAGGTAGCGTGATGCCTCCAGCTTTGTTCTTTTTACTTAGTATTATCTTGGCTATACGGGCTCTGTTTTGGTTACATATGAAGTTTAAGGTGGTTTTTTCCAGTTCTGTGAAGAGGGTCATAGGTAGCTTGATGGGGATAGCATTGAATCTGTAAATTACTTTGGGCAGTATGGCCATTTTCACAATATTGATTAATCCTAACCATGAGCATGGAATGTGTTTCCGTCTGTTTATGTCCTCTCTTATTTCCTTGAGCAGTGGTTTGCAGTTCTCCTTGAAGAGGTCCTTTACTTCCTTTGTTAGTTGTATTCCTAGGTATTTTATTCTTTTTGTAGCAATTGTGAATGGCAGTTCGTTCTTGACTTGGCTGTCTTTAAGTCTGTTATTGGTGTATAGGAATGCTTGTGATTTCTGCACATTGATTTTGTATGCTGAGACTCTGCTGAAGTTGCTTATCAGTTTCAGGAGATTTTGGGCTGAGACGATGGGGTCTTCTATATATACAGTCATGTCATCTGCAAATACAGAAAATTTGACTTCCTCCTTTCCTAATTGAATATCCTTTATTTCTTTTTCTTGCCCCATTGCTCTGGCTAGAACTTCCAATACTATATTGAATAGGAGTGGTGAGAGAACACATCCTTGTCTAGTGCCAGATTTCAAAGGGAATGCTTCCAGTTTTTGCCCATTCAGTGTGATATTGGCTGTTGGTTTGTCGTAAATAGCTTTTATTATTTTGGGATAGGTTCCTTTGATACCTAGTTTATTGAGAGTTTTTAGCATAAAGGACTGTTGAATTTTGTCAAAGGCCTTCTCTGCATCTATTGAGATAATCATGTGGTTTTTGTCTTTGGTTCTGTTTATGTAGTGGATTACATTTATAGACTTGTGTATGTTGAACCAGCCTTGCATCCCCGGGATGAAGCCTACTTGATCATGATGGATAAGCTTTTTGATGTGCTGTTGCAATCAGTTTGCCAGTATTTTATTGAAGTTTTCTTCATCTATGTTCATCATGGATATTGGCCTGAAGTTTTCTTTTTTTCTTGAGTCTCTGCTGGGGTTTGGTATCAGAATGATGTTGGTCTCATAAAATGATTTGGGAAGGATTCACTCTTTTTGGATTGTTTGGAATAGTTTCAGAAGGAATGGTACCAGCTCCTCTTTGTATGTCTGGTAGAATTTGGCTGTGAACCCATCTGGACCTGGCCTTTTTTTAGTTGGTAGGTTATTAATTGCTGCCTCAACTTTAGCCCTCATGATTGGTCTATTCAGGGTTTTGACTTCTTCCTCGTTTAGGCTTGGGAGGGTGCAAGTGTTCAGGAATTTATCCATTTCTTCCAGGCTTACTGGTCTATGTGCATAGAGTTGTCTGTAGTAATCCCTGATGGTAGTTTGTATTTCTGTGGAATTGGTCGTGATATTCCCTTTATCCTTTTTTATTGCATCTATTTGATTCTTCTCTCTTTTCTTTTTTATTAATCTGGCTAGTGGTCTATTTTGATGATCTTTCCAAAAAACCAGGTCCTGTATTTACTGATTTTTTGAAGGGTTTTTTTTTGTGTTTCTATCTCCTTCAGTTCTGCTCTGATCTTAGTAATTTCTTGTCTTCTGCTAGCTTTTGAGTTTTTTTATCTTGCTCCTCTAGCTTTTTCAGTTTTAATGATAGGGTGTCGATTTTAGATCTTTCCTCATTTCTCATATGGGCATTTATCACTATAAATTTCCCTCTAGATACTGCTTTAAATGTGTCCCAGAAATTTTGGTATGTTGTGTCCTTATTGTTGTTGGTTTCGAAGAACATATTTATTTCTGCCTTCATTTCATTGTTTATCCAGTTAACATTCAAGAGCCAGTTGTTCAGTTTCCATGAAGTTGTGCGGTTCTGAGTTACTTTCTTAATGCTGGGTTCTAATTTGATTGCACCGTGGTCTGAGAGACCATTTGTTATGGTTTCCATTCTTTCGCATTTACTGAGGAGTGATTTACTTCCAATTATGTGGTCAATTTTAGAGTAGGTGTGATGTTGTGGTGAGAAGAATGTATATTCTGTGGGTTTGGGGTGGAGAGTTCTGTAGATGTCTGTTATGTTTGCTTGGTCCAGATCTGAGTTCAAGTCCTGGATATGCTTGTTAATTTTCTGTTTCATCGATCTGTCTAATATTGACAGTGGATTGTTAAAATCTCCCATTATTATTGTGTGAGAGTCTAAGTCTCTTTGTATATCATTAAGAACTTGCTTTATGTATTTGGGTGCTTCTGTATTGGGTGTGTAAATATTTAGGATTGTGAGCTCTTCTTGTTGCATTGATCCTTTTACCATTATATAATGCCCTTCTTTGTCTCTTTTGATTTTTGTTGCTTTAAAGTCTATTTTATCAGAGACTAGGATTGTAACCTCTGCTTTTTTTTTTTTTTTTTTTTTTTTGCTCTCCATTTGCTTGATAAATCTTCCTGAATCTCTTTAATTTGAGCCTATGTGTATCCTTGCAAGTGAGATGGGTTTCCTGGATACTGCCTACCAAGGGGTTTTGACTTTTTATCCAAATTGCCAGTCCGTGTCTTTTGATTGGGGTAGTTAACCCATTTACATTTACAGTTAATATTGTTATGTGTGAATTTAATCCTGCCATTTTGATGCTAGCTGGTTGTTTTGTCCATTAGTTGATGCAATTTCTTCATTGTGCTGTTGCTGTTTACCATTTGGTACATTTTGGAATGGCTGGTACTGGTTGTTCCTTTCTATGTTTAGTGCTGCTTTCAGGAGCTCTTGTGAGGCAGGCCTGTTGGTGATTAAATCTCTCAGCAATTACTTGTCCATAAAGGATTTTATTTCTCCTTTGCTTATGAAACATAGTTTGGCTGGATATGAAATTCTAGGTTGAAAGTTCTTTTCTTTAAGGATGTTGAATATTGGCCCCTACTCTCTTCTGGCTTGTAGGGTTTCTGCTGAGAGATCCACTATGAGTCTGATGGACTTCCCTTTGTGGGTAACCCGACCCTTCTCTCTGGCTGCCCTTGCATTTTTTCCTTCATTTCAACCCTGGTGAATCTGACAATTATGTGCCTTGGGGTTGCTCTTCTTCAGGAATATCTTTGTGGTGTTCTCTATATTTCCTGGACTTGAATGTTGGCCTGCCTTGCTAGGTTGGGGAAGTTCTCCTGGATAATTTCCTGAAGAGTGTTTTCCAGCTTGGATTCATTCTCTTGGTCACATTGAGGTACACCTATCCAACATAGATTAGGTCTTTTCACATACTCCCATATTTCTTGGAGGCTTTGTTCATTTTTTTTCACTCTTTATTCTCTAATCTTTCCTTCTCGTTTTATTTCATTGAGTTGATCTTCATTTTCTGACATCCTTTCTTGTGCTTGGTCAATTTGGCTATTGAAACTTGTGTATACTTCATGAAGTTCTCATGTTGCGTTTTTCAGCTCCTTCTGGTCATTTATATTCTTCTCTAAGCTGTTTATTCTAATTAGCATTTCATCAAACTTTTTTCAAGGTTCTTAGTTTCTTTGCATTGGGTTAGAACATGTTCTTTTAGCTCAGAGAAGTTTATTATTACCCACCTTTTGAAGCCTCTTTCTGTCAATTCATCAGACTCATTCTCCATCCAGCCTTGTTCCCTTTCTGGTGAGGAGCTGTGAACACTTGGAGCAGGAGAGCATTCTGGTTTTGGGTGTTTTCATCCTTTTTATGCTGATTTCTTCCCATCCTTGTGGATTTATCTACCTGTGGTCTTTGTAGTTGATAACTTTTGGATGGTGTCGCTCAGTGGACATCCTTTTTGTTGATTATGAAGTTACTTCTTTCGTTTTTTAGTTTTCCTTCTAACAGTCAGGCCCCTCTACTGTAAGACTGCTGGAGTTCCACTCCAGACTCTGCTTGACTGGGGATCACCTGCAGTGGCTGCAGAATAGTTAGGGTTGCTGCCAGTTTCTTCTTCTGTTATCTTAGTCCCAGAGGGATACCCGCCAGGTGTCAGCCTGAGCTCTCTTTTATGAGGTGTCTCTTTGGATACTCAGGGTTCAGGCAGCTGCTTGAGGAGACCAGCCTGACCCTTATAGGAGCTCAAGTGCTGAGCTGTTGGCTCCACTGTTCTGTTCAGAGCTGCTGGGCAGGTATGTTCAAGTCTGCTGCATGGAACTCATAACTGCTTTTTTTCCCAGGTGCTCTGTCCTGGGAAGGTGGGGCTTTATTTATAGGTTCCTGATGTGCTGCTACCTTTTTTTCAGAGATGCCCTGCCCAGGTAGGAGGTAGCCTAGTCACAGTCTGCCAGCAGAGGCACTGCTGAGCTGCCGTGGGCTCTGCCCAGCTGTTGTGTGAACTTCCTTGTAGTTTTGTTTATAGAGGTATAGTTAGAACTGCCTCAGTAATGGTGGTCTGCCTAGGTCATGGCAGTCTGCCTCTGTAATGGTGGTCTGCCTCGGTCATAGCAGACTGCCTCGGTAATGGTGGTCTGCCTCAGTAATGGTGGTCTGCCTCGGTCATGGCAGTCTGCCTCGGTAATGGTGGTCTGCCTTGGTCATGGCAGATGCCCTTACCCCCACAGAGCTGGACTGTCCTGGGTCCAGCTGCTCTTGCTGTGAAACTCTCATTCCAGAGTGTTTCATATTGCTGGTGTTTTTGGGGGTGGGACCTGCTGTGCCAGATAACCTGGCTCCATGTTTCAACCCCTTTTTTCAGTTGAATGGGCAGCTCTGTCTCCCAGGTGTTCCAGGTACCAGTTCAAAGACTACCCAGATTTGTGTGAGTTTTTGTGCAGAGACCCACTGCATCTGGCTGAAACAGCTGTGCTGGAAACTCATTGCACTTTTCAGCTGGGGAATCACCTGGTCTGTGGGCAGTCATAACTCGTTTGGAAATATGGTGATCACTTACCCTCTGCATTGTTCTTGCTGGAAACTGCACTCCAGAGCTGTTCCTATTTGGCCATCTTGGATCTGCCCCCTCCCCAAGAACTTTTAATGTTTGTTTTATTTCCCCCATTTTGGCCATTTGTTATATTTCTCAGTGTTTCCAACCTATCTATCAAATGTTGGGCTGTTCTAAGGAAAGTCCTTTTTTTTTGTGGCCAAATTCAAACACAATTAAGAATTAAAGGAATAAGGCAATCATAAACAAAATCATCACCTTTATTACTGTAAAGCTGAAGTTACAGGATGTGATTTACATATGCTGTCCAGGGGTGAATGAATGGGACTGTGCTCAAAGGCCAGAAGTGCAGTGATAAGGTCTGATCCTCCACATGGAAAGAGAGCAGCAGTTGCTAAAGCTTTCCCCCATTACGGAGTTAAAGGCCTGGCTTAGTCTGCTGTGGTAAAGAAGACTCAACTCAGGCAAAAATTGCATATCCTGTTCAGGTGAATCAGGTGCGATGGTTTTGACTGACACATGGTCCACTTCAAATGGCTCAAGCGCCCATCCTATGAACTCCCAGCTCCTCTGAAATCATCTTGTGAGATCAGTATAAATGTTCCAGTGTAGTGGAAAGAAAGCTTTGTGATACCAGTCAGGTGATGATTATGTTTTACTATGGTATGAACAATTAATGCAAGAAGCAGCCTTTTAGGTATTGTTATGTAATTAACATGACTAATAAAGACATAGATCACCACTACCTGGAAGATCTGTTGGAGGTGACAGTGGATTAGTTAGAGCATTTGCAGAACCCTCATGAACTATAAAAATAAAATAACATAAAACCTGTTCCTAAAACTCATTTAAAGTAAGATGAACTTTTGCCTTTAGTTCTTAGTATATCATACGAACATATTCAGGAAGAGACTTGCGTGTTTCTACATAGAATTTGATTTTCCGGTTCACATTCATTTAATTGTACAGTGAAGATCTTAGCTGAAGTGTGAAGGTCAGTTCACATGCAACTGCCTTAGCCTGGAAGTTTGTGGCAAGCTATGCAGGTGATGAGTTTGTCAATCCCCAAAGAGCCTGGAACTGGTTAGGATGGAGCTGCTAAGAGTGTGTTTACAGCTGACATGCTTCCTCTGGTAAATCTGTATCATGCTCGCTCCAGGAAAGCACACTGCTCTGCTTTATAGATTGTGCTTCTCAAGACTTCTGGGGCTATTTTCACTGTCAACTATAGTTTGAAAGTTTAGTTATGATTTGCTGATGTGATGCCATAGCTCATGTGTGTTCTCTGCTAATGTCTCAGAATAATTCATGCTGCTGTGGTTCCTGCATCTGAAACTCCTTGGTACATATGGGCTCAGCGATGGACAGAGCTTAAGTCTAACTAAAACCCCAGAAAGCTGCTTTTCTGCTGAAGTAAATCAAGGATGTTGATTTTGAAGGAAAAATGTGGCTAGATTAAGAGAAATCCATCACCATCGTTGAAAAATGTATACAACCTGTGTGTTCAACTGATACTCAGCCAGGAGCTGTCTCTCCAGGAATCCAAAATAATTAAAAGGATTGTGCTATTTAGAATTATATTTAAAAAGCATGAAGCCACTACTTGAGATCTATAGAACCTTTAAAATTGTTGCGATATTTTAGGTTGTATCTTCATTTTCTTTCCAATGGGTGTAATATTTTAGATTTTATTATTACACTATTTGAACATTATATTAAAATGGTTGCCCTATTTTAGGTTTTATCTCTCCATTTATTCACTTCAATTTTTTCTCCAGGGAGGATTACTGTTGATGCAGATTCCTTGTGAAAATTACTAATTTCACTATATTGGGAAAGGATAAGTTTTGATAATCATTTCCTGTGCCTGGAGTACTACTTCTTTATTCTTGGTAATTTTTTCTATATGTTATCCTCAGAATCCAATAGACCTAGCATTTTAAACAGCGTGCAAATGTAAAAGCAGGGGCTGAAACCAACAAGGTTGAAATTCTACAGTGTCTATTATAAAGACACATGCACACATAAGTTTATTATAGCACCGTTGACAATAGCAAAGACTTGGAACTGACCCAAATACCCATCAGTGATAGAATGGATAAAGAAAATGCGGCATAAATACACCATGGAATTCTATATAGTCATAAAAAAGGATGAGTTCATGTCTTTGCAGGGACATGGATGGAGCTGGAAACCATCATTCTCAGCAAACTAACACAAGACTAGAAAACCAAACACTGCATGTTCTCACTCATAAGTGGGTGTTGAACAATAAGAACACATGAACACAGGGAGAGGAGCATCACACACGGGGGCCGGTCGGGGGGTGGTGGCCTCGGGGAGGGACCGCAGGGGCTGGGGGGATTGGAGAGGGATAACATTAGGAGAAATACCTAATGTAGATGATGGGGAGATAGATGCAGCAAAACACCATGGTATGTGTATACCTGTGTAACAAACCTGCATGTTCTGCACATGTACCCCAGAACTTAAACTATAATTTAAAAAAAGTTAAAAAAGAAATAAAATTTTTTTAAAAAAGAAATTCCACAGCATCCTCTTCCCATCAATGACAACTTGATTTTACTTCCAAGTGGCCATGGTTCTTGCAGTAACAGACTACTTCCAGGCCTAGTTTTTTGTACCACCCTCTCCAACTGCTTCAAATGAGCACATGTTGCTGTCACCCCACCCAGATGTACCTTAGTGTGCTGGAACCCTGCAGTCCTTTCTTAGATGTGGAGATGTTTGTGGATTGAATCATTCTGAATAGCTTTCTGGTGCTTTGTCTATTTCGTTTACTCTTTTGGTTCAGCCTGGAACAAGGCCAAGAAACCAAAGTTCTTCTCTGGAAATGACTTTCTCTGCTATGGCAGGGAGCTGTGGGTATGTCTTCATACAGTGCCTGCGGGCAGCATAATATCCTAGCAGGGTGTGTGGCTCTCTGTTCCAGGAAAATAGCTATGGGTTTGTTCTCTACATCCAGGGTTGGAGGCTGGCTAATCATACAAAAATTTGAAACAATTACTAAAGACAGAGATAATACTTTGGGTGGCTTATAAGAAGTTACCATTGTTATTCTAGAATAGTGTCTTGGACTGACTCATCATGACTTTAGAGCTTGGCTTAAAGCCTCTGCCCAGCACAGTGCTACCCTCAGCATAGTGCTTAGTGTTGCTCCCTTAGAAATTCCTCCCGCAGAGCATCCTGGGGAAGCCAGCTCAGCTGTAAGTCATGCTGGGACCTCAGGGACAGATTTTGGGGGTTGGTGAGAAATGACACCCAGGTTGGGTGCAGGATGGCCCTGAGAAAAGCAGTCAGCAGTCCAGAATACAGTATCCAAAGGCACTGGAAATGAGGCTAACTTTTCTGTTTTTGTTCCTGGGTTATGATCTGGTAAGTAGGGATTAGTAGAAAGGGTTTATATAGCAAGAATATTGAAAATTAGATGAATGATGGCTTTGTGGATCCATACAGCTAGGACTCCAGTAGGAGATCCAGATGAGGGGACTGCCATAAGCCAAGGTATCTGACACAAAGGCAGGGCTTGAGGCAAGACTCCATACTCAGCAGGGAAAGCCAGAGCCTGAAGCAGATACATGAGGCAGAAATGAAACCGACAAGGAGAACACCAATAGGGCACTGAAGGAAAGATTGACTCAGTTTGTGCACGGGTTCCCATGCCCCACGCCTGGGACTAGGTCTACAGTAGGGCTCCTCAACTTTGGCAGTATGAACACTTGGGGCTGGATAGTTCTTTGTTGTGGGCTTTACCCTGGGCATTGTAGGGTGTTTAATGACATTCCTCACCTTTACCCTCGAGGTGCTAGTAATTAATACTCCCTTGGCTGTGACAACCACAGATGTCTTTAGTCATTGACAAATATCTCTGGGTGGAAAAAAATTACCCTAATTGAAAACCATAAGTTGACAGCAAAAGACTAATTCCTGCCATGACTGGTGGGACCACTTTCTTAATCAGGGTTGGTTCAGGAATAGGCACAGCTGACTCTGTCAGTTAAGGATCTCAGGATCTGCAGACAAGCAGGGCTAGTACTTGACAGAAACTGTCCAAAGACCTCTAGCACTAAAATGAGAGAGACCATTAAGTGTTGGAGAGGAGAAAGCTATCATTGTGTGGAGTTAAGAAGAGGGTGAAGAAGGAAGATGAAGAAGTCAGGGTGAAGATAGGTCTGTAAGTCTGAGCCAAGCTGAGAGCTTACCGTAGAGGCCACATCTGCTCCCGTGGGCTTGTCTAGAGCAAGACCTATTATTCAGAGCCCCCAGTTCTTGCCGTGTGGTGCCCTTTGGGATCCAAACCCTGCATTTTGATTGAGCACTGAGCAAAGGTCCAGGTGGATCTTTGGTGATGAAGTCCATGCTTGTCACTCCACCTTGATGACCACTCTCTTCCCGATGACTGATGCATTATGAGAAGGTGTGCAGGATGCTCCAACGGTAACTTTCCAGCCATAGGAATGCTTCAAAGGCTGACGTGAACTCCTCTTAGAGAAGAATGCCCAGCAAGGTCCGGGATGATGTTTATGCTAAATCTTATCCAAGTGTCTTCCGGGCAGAGACGTTAGCTGACTCTGGAGCTAAATCTAAGCTGAGGCCAGTGAGACCTGTGCTGTAGTGTCATCCCCATAGTGATGGCCAAAACTGGCTTTCTATCTACTATTTCTAGAGATGATCTTGCACAGTCCTCAATAAGCCTTCAGCTCTCAGGAATTTTACCATTTCTTAATTCAGGACTTCTGCTACTTCCTGTGGTCATATTGGCCCTATAAACAGCACATCTTTCTTTTCAGAGAAGTTGTTAAATGTCACACAGTCTGAGAAAAGTGCCAAGTTAATGGCAGAGACTACCTTCCTGGGTAGACCCCAGGAAGGAGTCTTAATCACTTCTCTCAACATGGCCTGGAAGTTACCAGAGCTCATGAAAAGCCTGCCCTCCAATGGTGCTGGCAGCTCTGGTGAAGGCTAAGTCCGAGTTCAGGGGAGCAGAGCTGCCTCCCACTCCCATCACCATGGTTCTCAGGCATGCTGGTGAGCATGGCATTTGAGCACAGTACGTGGCAGATGGCAGGAATTTAATGCATAATTTTGTTTGTAAATTGAAAATAAAATAGTGTTTCTCAGAAGACTTCAAGGTATTGGGAGCTTTAGGTAATGCAAATGAATTTCATGGGGCTTTGCACTGGGTTAAGTTTATTTCTGCCTTCTAAGAAGATCCATAGCAATACAGGCTGACTTTTCTTAACTGAGATCAGGAAGTCATCAATTTACAAACAGGGTAGTGGCATTTTGCCTCTGCTATCTACTATCTTTATATTTGTTTGATTCCTAAGATTCAGTACTATTTCGTTAGAAGAAAACATTTTTTCTACTTGAATATGTTTTTATAAGGTTTTTGATCCATTAGGCACTCAGTTGTTACTGATTAACATTTGCAGGCAGATTGTAAAACTATATTTGGAGGGGCAAGGAGGGTAGACATTTGCTTAAATTTTGTGCATTCCTTATTTTTTTATTCTCAAAATTTCCTGAACTCTCTATTTATGTAATTTATTTTGTACGTTTAAATGCCTATATTTTCTCTCTTTTTTTTAAAAGTAACTTCTCATATTGGTTTAAAGAGTGTCTGAGTGTTCGTGAAATAGAATGAGAGAGAGAAAGATACACAGTGAGGGTTCTCCTTTCAGTACCTCAAAAGGCTTAACTTGGTTATTCAGGAATGATCTCAATTTTGTTTTGCACATATTTTGCTTTGAATTTTATCCGGAAATTTAAGGTTATAATAACTCTTCTGTGGTTAAAACCTGTTTTAATTCTAAGAACCCAGTCTGAGTATACTTTAAGGAAAAAAAAAGTCTAATATATTCAGTACTGAACACTTAGCTCTTAATTTTCTGTTCTGCCTTTATGCATTATGCAGTATTTCCAATGGATTGGCATTCTGCTTGGTGACCTTTGAAACATGCAGGCACAATCTTGAATTGAGGACCAATAGAAGTTCTGTCTTTCCTGTTTACTGTGCTTGCTTTCCAGGACTTCTTCCTGACAGTATGTCTCAAACCCTGAAGCTTGCCAATAAACACTCATAGAAAGAAAGATAGAAATTTGTTTGTGGAAGTGGGTATCTGAAGGGTTGCAGTTGATAAATTATTGTGAAATGGCAGGGAGATGATCTGAAATCATCATTATAATCAAAAGTTAAAACGATGCATGTGGATGGACGTGGCCCATCACATACATGGTGAACTACACTAGCTAGCAGACGTCTAGGTTTGCGAATGTATGGTTTTATGTATCCTTATAGCTCAGTTCAGATGGGTGCCGTTTCCTGGGTTCACCTAGTATTTTTTGCAGATCAAACTGCAGAGAGTAAACTTGGCATTTACATTATGCTCAAATTGTTTCCTGATATTTCAATCACATTGGAAAAAATGTACATTTTCAAAATAAGCATTTATAGCAAAACCAAGTGTCTAACTAATGACGATCATAGCTAACATATCTTGTTATGTGCCAGGTGCAATTCCAAGTTTTTGATTTGTATTAATTAACTTATTAAGTCCTGTTAACAACTCTTGAAGTAGGTACTGTTGTTACCCTTGATTTGTAGATGAGTGCACGGAGCCACAGAGAGGTGAAACAACTTGCCCAAATTCACAGACCTGCTTGGGCAAGATTCCAGCTCCTGTTTTATTCACTCTGCTCTTCTTCCCTTTCTAATGAAAGGAGAATAACTACTTTGGGATGCTAAACCTTAACTTTACAGAGCAGCAAAAACTATCAGATGTTCTTGGTCTATCATTTGCTACCTGATATTAATAGCAAAATGCCTTAACTCCTTCCAACAAGCAGAACACTCACTGAATACGACTTAAAGGGCTTGCTGATGGAGGAACTGTCTTAGCTATGTCAGAAGAATCCAGTGGGTTAACTCACTTTTTGCTTTAGTCTCCTTTCTTTCCAGGGCAGGATTTTCATAATGTGCTAATGGAAAGCAGTGGGCAGGGGAAGGGCAAATAAATGACTACACAAAGGTACATACCTGTACTTGGCCAGGGTGGATCTATATTTGGTAAGATTAAGCCCTATTGTATTTTCATGCCTAACAGTTACAGAACTGAAACTCGTCCCTCAGGACAGGAATTTGCCATCTGCATTCCAACATTCCTTGTCTTCTGAGCAAAACCACTGCATTGATGTCATCTAATCCTCTTGTTTTTATATTTTCCCTCTTAGCTTGGTACTGTCTCCTTTTTCTTCTGGCCATTTTGCCACATTACAATGGGAGGTTTTTGTTTTGTTTTGCTTCATTTTCTCTCCCTGGTTCCTTTAAATTTGTCTTTGCTGGTGAGGGTAGTGGTAGTTGGAAGGGGTACCCTGGGAATAGCAGAGAAACAAAAGCACTCTAGTCTTTGAGAAAATTAAAAATTTGAGGTCCATTCTCATTTATTCTTCTTATTAAAAATTTATCTTTCTTTGCAACTGTTATATAAGTCTCAAATTACTTAAAAATTAAGTCACAAAAATTTCCTTTCAATTGTATAAAAAAAAGGTTAATTATTTTTAAAATAAATATTCTCACAACCAGAATTGATAACAATTGCCCAAGCCTGGTGATTTTCAACTCTGCTTGTAGGTTAGAATCAATACTTGAGGATAGTTTTTAAGTTACTTAAGAAGCAACATCAACAGCCCCCTCCCTTGCTTCTGCCCCCTGACAAAGAACAAGAAATTAAGGTGAGTTGGCCAGGGCAAGGATTTCTGCCTCGATTACTATACAAGGACTGCACTGGATAGCATGTTCATTCATTCATTCCTCATTATTTACTGAGGACTTAACAAGTGCCAAGCATGGGGGAGGAATGGTGTGATGATTACGCAGGCTTTGGAGTCAGAAGACATGGAAGTCTGAAGGATGTACAGGAATTAGCAGGGTGAAGGCAGGAGCAGCATGAGGGAAGGTTGTGGGAAGAGTCATCTGGGCAAGGATGGAACCCCGTGGTGGAAAGGAGACCTTAGAGGAAGTTTTCGGAAGGAAGGTGTGGCTGGGGAGGGGTGACTGGCCAGGACTGCTCGATGAGACCCTCTTGTCTAGTCTCCGGTCTGTACTCACTGGCAGCCTGGGGGATGACCAGTAGAATGTTCTACCACTGCTCTCCCCCAGTGCCTCTCTGAACACCTAACTGTGACAGCCGCTGTGCCTTCACTGACTTCACCTGGACTTTCTCTCCACTGTTCTGTCATAGGAGGTTTCCTCTGCGGTCACTTATTGTGTAGCAGTATCTTTTCCTTAACTGTTTAAGAAACCTTGGCCAGTTTGAGGCAGGGATGATGTAAATGAAGTCAAGGGAGCCTCTGGGGATTTGGGTTCTGGTCTTGGCTCTGATGCTAAGTAGCTCCAGTAACTCAGGTAAGTCCTTTCTTTTGGGGGGATCCTAATTTCATCACCTATAGGATGAGAGAGTAGGTCCAAGGGTCTCTGAGGCTCCTCCAAACTGAAAGCTTACCTTCTAGAGAAGCTCTTCAAGCCAGTGGTCTTCTCTTTCAGATACCAAACTCACTAGTTAATTTAGTTAAATTACATTTTTAAAACAACCATTGCTAGGACATAAGACTAGTTGAGAAATACACATTGTAGTGCATATGGATTCAGCCAAACTTGGGATGTCCTTTTTCTATGGAATAGCATAAATATGGATGTTATATTCCAGTGGCCCTAGTTGTGGTTAATTTTCATAGATCCAGATGTTGCATATACCAAATGCAACATATACTATATACCATATACCAAATGCAACATAAAAATGTCCTCAGACACACGGTATGAATATATGAAATATTCATGTGTGTTAATATGAGCTCTGAGATGAGTCATTCAAAATGGTGATAATCTGATTATATTAAGAAATAATTTACTTACCTAAAATGAAAAAAAAAAACCTCCTAAAAATATCAAATGTTGGTATTTGTCATGCTCTATTATTGGCCATGTGAATTGAAACAACCATTTGGAAAGTCATTTGGTAATATCTCCTAAAGCTGAATATATATAAAGGCTAGGAGCCAGCAATTCTACTTCTAGGATATGCCCAACAGAGACGAATCCATATGTTTCCCAAAAGGCATGTCCTAGAATGTTTATAATTGTTCACAGAGCAAAGCTAGAAACTACCCAAGTATCCATCAACAATGGAGTGGGAAGTAAAATGTTTCTTCATACAACAGAATCCATATAGCAATGAGAATAAAGAACTTACAAAAGCACACAGCAACACGGATTAAATTCACAAGCATAATTTTGAACAAAAAATGCTGTGCACTCAAAAGCTTATACCATGTGATCCATTTATGTACAACAGAAAAACAGGCAAGACAGCTAGACTCTTAGGAGTTAGAATGGTGATTACACTTTGGGGGTTGGCAGCCATTAGGGAACATGATGGGGACTTACGGGGTAATGTTCAGTTTCTGGAACTGTGCACTGATTACACTGGTGTGTTTCGTTTGGGAAGCGTATCCACCTATACACTTATATGGTTTTGTTTTGCACATTGTATTTCAATAACAACATTTTAAGAAAGTGTTTTCCATGTATTAGTTCATGTGACCCACACAACAGTTCTGGGAGATAAGAAGCCAGGTAACTTTTCTTCAGATTTATAGAAAGAAAATACACTCAAAGTTTGGTCCGAAGTCTCAGTGCTAATTAGTGGTGGAATCTGGTTAGGTATGTAAACCTCCTGGCCCAAGAAAGATAGTCTCTGTGGAAGCATCTGACACAGTGCTTGATGCATAGTAGGTGTTCAGTAAATTTCATCTGAAGCTGGATCATAGAATGGTGGTCTTCTAATCCCATAAGTCCATTATCCTGCTGTACAAGTAACCATCTTCTCTGGTGATCTAATGTCCCTGAGAGAATATGTGTATTTTCTTCTAAGAGCAGATTGGAGTGAGCCCTGAGTCAAATATCCTAACAAGCTGCCAAAATACCTGTGGAGAATTGCATAACCTTGTCCCTCTAGGGCCTAGAAAAGAATGAGTCAGATAGTCAGTTCTCACAGTGCCCAGGAAAACAGGAAGAAGGTTCCCTTAGGCAGAAATCCATGTATATGACCTTGGATACATCATTGAATTTCTTCAGGGGCAACAATTTGAAAGACGAATTAGAGACACTCTACCTTGGATGATGTGATCTCTCTGTGGCTGATCTTCTGAGACCCCTGAATTTTATGTAATAATATTTTATAATCATATTCTCATTATTTTCAAGAGCATTGGACTGCATTTCAAACTTGACAACTCCTTTGCTGTAATTTCAGATCAAAATTTGACTATTTTATACTTTAAATACAGATATGCCCAATTTTCTGCTCGTCATCAGAGTTCAGAAAAGAGATGCACCAACGACATTATATAAAGTAACCAGGGGTCATATTCAACTTGTTAACCATGTTTCTTTAAAAAAAAAAAAAAAAAAAGCGCACTAGAACGTTGTCAATATAAAATTCGTGTTTTTTATGATGTGGCGAAAGACATGATAAGAAGTCTCAAAAATGGAATCTGTTACTGCTTGGATAATAAAAACTCAAGACCTTCTTTGGAAAAAAATGGAGCGTGATAAAATGCTTTCATTTAGGGCTTGGCTGTGATGTCAGGGTCAGCCAATGAGCTCAGAGGGAATCTGAGAAAAAGAGAAAAATAGAAACAGATGTTTGGAAAATCTTCTTGAATATTGCTAGTGAAATTGTATGGTTAGAAGACAAAATTTCAGTGTTACATCCATCATCCTAACAAGGTTATAATGAAAGCCATTTAAATTGATCTTCAAAACCCTCGTTAGAACTTTGGTTCACTGTGTTCCACCATGAAGTGCGTTTTGATCTGAAGTCCTGGTTAGGGTATTCCTTCAGTAGGTCAGATGCCACAGTCCCCGTGTTCAGTCAAAGTCTCTATTTCAAATTAACGTAAGAGAGAATGCTGATACAGAGGGGAATGAGAGTAAAGTTACAAAATTGTTTAGGTTTCTGATTGTTCAGCCTCTGTGTTCTCAGAAGCAGATTTCTTTTTGCCTTTTGTTGCTGCTGATGGTAGGAAAAAGAAAAATCCTGTCTTATATTTAAAGTTGGCAAAGATGGTCAGTTGAAAGGGTTGAAGAATCTAACAGAGAAAATTGATCACCAATATCAGAGCCAAAAAGGAATGAAAGTAGACAGCTTATAGATAGGACCCTTGGAGACACTCAGATGGAAGGGTGGTCACAAGGCTAAGCACAAAAGACCAAGAAGAGCTATAATTCTGTTAAGGTTCAGAATGGTTTACAAAAGAAAATAATCAAGATTGGTAAGAAGAGTTTACAGTAGTGATAATGATTTGACAGTTTGCTTTAGAATGTCTGTATATACTTTACTGATTAGGTTTTCCAAACTGCTGTCATTCATACTAGAAAAAGTAGAAAAAGCATGATTATTTCCAACTCAGTACTACAAACGCTTGACTTAATTCTGTTAAATTCCTGTCTTATTTCTAATTGTATGACCTTGGATAAATTATTTTATCCCTCCAAGCCTCCCTTTCTTCATTTGTAAAATGGAGAAATAGTAGCACCTACTTCATGACATCACTGTAAGGCCTCCATGGTGGATATAAATTGCTTATTCCAGAGCCTAGATTATATTGGAAGAATACTAAATGGTTTTTGTTGATGGTGGTAATGATGATGTCCTTGAATATCTTTAAATTGAGGGACTCTTTCTTATTTTGCTTTTCTGTTTCTTCCTGTACCTTGATTTCATCTCTACCTTGTCTTTCAAAAGATTCGAAGTGTCTAAAAAAGTCTCAAATAATAAATAATATTTCTTGTTTATATCTTGCCTCACTTAAAAGCGAGATTAAAACAAAATATGTATAAGGATATTTTAAAAATAAAAAGGGGCCAGACACAGTGGCTCATGCCTATAATCCCAGAGCTTTGGGAGACTGAGGCAGGATGACTACTTGAGGCCAGGAGTTTGAGATCAGTCTGGGCAACATAGCAAGACCCCACCTCTACCAAAAAAAAAATACAGTTAAAAGAAAAGAAAAACAATTAGAGAATTTGCAAGAGAAAGATGAAGTCGGAATAAAAGAAAAAATACAAAGATGTGAACTAGAGCGTCTATTTCAATCAAAATCTTAAAAGAGAATGGATGACTCATTCAGAGTAGGGTGATAAAAGAAACATTATTTTTGAAGACTACAAAGGTGGGATTTTAGGAGACCTTTAAGAGATATTACTTCTAGGCCTGAGGAGGCTGGGGTTGCTGGAACCCTGAAGAGAGAGTCCTGTAGAGCACACTGCCTTGAGAGGACCACAGGTCTCTGTTGAGAGGTACAACTAGCCTGAGGTGACCTCATGGGGAAGGACTGGGGAAACACATTCTCTGAATTTATTCTCTTTCCTCTTTCTCATCTCCGGCTGCGTCTTCCCATTTGGCCAAAAGAGAGCTGGAAGCCAAAGGGAGTGTAAACCATTGATATTCTTTACACAGACCCATCTGTCTCCAGGAGCAGAGAAAAAACAGAGAATGATAGGCAGTGGATCCAGAAGAGAAAACAGAACATGTCTAGCAGAGAGTCCAGAAAGCTGATAAATCAACATTGAAATCTCAACCAGAATCCAAAGCAAAATGGGGAATAGGATCCTATACAAAAATCATGTCATCAACAAATAATAAAATACCATGCCATTTCCTCTGGAGCTTTTCTAGGGAATTCCACTGTTAAGTGACATTCTGTAAAACTGTCCAAGTTGCTGAACATTATATAAAATTGTTGGATATCAGTTTATATCAATTAAATTTGGGGTGCATCTAGGAAAAATAATTTTGGCTTTAGAAATTGGTCCAGTCTATTCTTTCTCAAAATGAATACATAATAAAATGATTTATAAAGGCAGCTCTTACATTGTGACAATAAAATGTCTTCTTTTTCATTAAGATTTTTTTTTTTAAATTTACTATCATGATTGTTAAGTAGATAGCTCATAAAAAGGGTTCAGACCATTAAGATAGGTTTAAAAAAAAAGAGGATCAAAACATGCTGACTTATTCCATTCAGATTTGTTCACTGATGCATTGGGAGAATATCCCCGAGGGATGAGTCTCATGGTGGTGAAGTAGAAGAGAAAGCATTGGGAATCAACATTCTCAACTGAGCACACAGTTTGGCCCATCAATGGTTCTTTCTCACAGAGATGGAAACTAAGAGAAGGTGAGGAAAAAGTCATCTTAAACAGATCTGGACAGATCGTTCCCTCTAGATGAAAAGTCTGCCAGAGAAGTCAGTGGTTGGAAGGAACATTTTCCTGTTTTGATATTTTGAAAGCCATATCTCCCCAAAGATACAGCAAATAGAAGAGCCAATAGAGCATAAGTCTCTTTGGTAAAATCTCTACTTTGTGTAAATACAATATTGGATGGATGGGGCAAATCCAGTACTAGACACATGTAGTACCACTAACAACTTTTACATTGTTGCCCTTTATAAACACTTTTATAGAAAAAATTACATAAATCTCAGAACAACACGGTGAGATGATCTTCTCTTTAGGGGATAGAAATGTAAAACTCAAAAAGATTGAGAACATTCTGCAGATCACCAACTGCTAAGGATTAATGTGAGTGATGGCTGCTAATCAACAGGAGAACGTAAACCGAAGTCTTCTAAACGTCTTTGTTACATGACGAAATGATCCTCGTGCCCTTTGCTTGTTTAGCTCCTGAGAATGCACACGAATTTAGAAGATGAACAGGATGGGATTCCCGTGGATATCACTTCCATCTCTGTGGATGAGGATGAGGATGGGGAGGGGCAGTGCCAGTGGTGGAGCGGTAGCAGGACCTCTTGGTGGCTCAGGCACCCAGTGGCTGTCAGAGCATGCCAGCCTGCAGGAGTCAGACAGGCGCGGGTGGTTCCATGAAGTCCATGTCTCACGGATTGCCTGGGAGGCCTGGAAGCGTAGTGTAACCACCCACAATGACAGGCCCTGACAGCCACAAGTAGGTACTGCTAATCTGGGTCACACTGCTCCCGGCTCACTGTAACAAACGCTGCAAGTCACTTGGCAGCCTGGCCACGTTAAATTTGGATTGCATTTAGGAAAAATAATAATACTGTTTTCAGAAGTTGGCCCGATCTGTTCTTTCTGAAAATGAACAAATAATAAAATGATCTATAAAGGCAACTCTTACGTAGTGAAAGTAGAATTGAATTGTCAATTTTATTGAAATTGCTCAGAGTGGGTCCTCTGTGTGAGGTGTCATCAGCAGGAATAACCAGGGTCCTTGCTGTCCCTTTTTGGATTCTTTGTGCTGGAATCCTCTTGGGCTATTGTCAGTATGTGTCCTTCTCACCTCAGGGAAGTGGGACATGGGTATCACCCTTTTCACAACCTTTCTCAGAATTTTATAGAACAGTTAAACTCAATTAATAGGCTTACAGCATCATTGTGCCTGGCAAGCAGACCCCTTATTGCCCTGGTTAATAGGCCTATGGTAGACAGGAAAACAACCAGATTGTCTCGAGAATCTCTTTGCCCTGTAAAACCTAGAAAATGTCTTCAGTGACAGATGTCTTTGGGCGGAGTTAAAGAAACAGCTCCTTCTCGATTAATCCGAAACACTGACTCATTCCACCATGCAGAGATTCGTTCATGACTTTTGATCAGGCTTCTGTAGCCCCAGGAGGGCACACTTTGGCAGTAGAACATTGCCCTCTTCATTGTGCTTGGCAAAGCCCACTGGAGAAACTAAAGCTCTGCAGAACTGAAATTCATATGCTGGGCCACCTTAACTCTGGTGAGAATGAGAATGGCCACAGCGTGATAAAAACTTGTAAATACTGAGTGTATTCCTCCTGAAGACCCAAACGCACTTCATACTGAGAAATACACTCTGGGCTCAGTGTAAGCCATGGACAGGAAGCACTACCATTAGCCAGGAGTAAGATTCCAGGAACTTCATCTGAAACCATTGCCAGATGAAAGCCACCTTGATTCTGTGACCATTGGAGACTTGGTTGCCTTAGTTGAATAAACACAGAATGTGGAGCTGGCAGATTTGGGTTTAAAGCCCTCCACTGCCAATTAAGAGGAATAGGGTTTTAGGTAGCTTTCTTAATTTCCCTAAGCTTCATTTTCCCATCTGTAAAACATGGAGATACCAATGCTGTCTTATAGGGTTTCCAAAGTGACTAAATGTGCACTCACATAGAGAGGATGGGGACAAATCGCTCCCAAGGCATTCCTAACTGTGGAATCAAGATGGCCTCTTGGATACTTGTAGCGTCTCTTTAGGTATCTGGTGGCTTTCACCTTGTGGTCTCCTTGAGCTTCACACTAATCCCATGAAGGGGTTAAAAGCAGCTCTGGCACACTGTTATGCAAGAAGAAAAAGGCACAATACTGAGAAGTTTAATGACTTTTTCCTAACATCACAACATCAGGTGGAACCAGGACTGATTGTTCTGCCCAAAACGTTATCCAGGAAACTTTGCCAAATCGTATTTTGTAAACATTCTTACAATATCTGAAGAGCAGATATTCAGGTGAGAAACAAGAAGAGCTGCTCTACCCTGAAACTAGCCACAAAGGAGAAGTTCTAGTATCTTCTCTGAGATTGAAGGATTTAGAAATACCAATCATGAAAATGGTATTTCTGTTGAAAAAGTAATGCTTCTTTGGCTACACCATTAACCTATTTAAAATGATGCAATCAATTTTACTGTTAGAATCATCTGCTATGAATTATTATTGAGAAATAATGGCATGAAATATGAAGCAATTAAAAACAATGAGGCAGATCTATATGTGCTGAGATAAAAGGGTAAACATTGTTTACTGAGAAATGCAAATGTATAGTGTAATTGCATTTTTGTAAAAATAATATATACAACTTATATGGCATACATGCTATATGAGATCAGTAAGATGATATATCAAACTGTAGACTGGATTTATCTCAGAATGTATTTGGAATGGGGATCAGGTAAAGGAATTTCAATTTTTTAAAAACATTTTTCCCATTTAAAATTTTATAATGACGTATTATTCATGTTTTTAAACTGTAGAATATCAAAAATTGGGAAAACAGAAAAAATCACATATAGTATATATAAAAGATATTTATTGAATAAGAACTTGGTGAGTTCCATAATAATTTTCTTACAAAATAAATACTTCACATTTAATTCTGCTTTTTATATATGTATATATATTATGCATTATGTTATTTGGGTTTTATACAACCCTCTGAGTTGGGCAGAGAGCATCTTACAAAATAGAATTTTGAGGCTCTGAGAGATTACATCATTTTCCCAAGTTTATACATAAGTGATACTTGGACAGTCTTCTTATTACTTGACTTTAATTTATTCTTTTACCTGAGATTTTTTGGTGCTCCTCTATGTGCTAGGCCCACCTTTC
Source organism: Cheracebus regulus (assembly GCA_963574635.1). NCBI lineage: Eukaryota > Metazoa > Chordata > Mammalia > Primates > Pitheciidae > Cheracebus > Cheracebus regulus. Next base: position 75,097 of record CAUYQU010003184.1, read on the forward strand.
TCCCCACTACACCATATGCACTGCAATTTGAAAATAAAAATTTGAAAATATACAAGCACCGTATAACTCAAAGCCTGAAAATGATAAATAAAAATTACCGATGGATAACTCTTAGATGCAAATTTTATTGTGGTTACTCTCCCGTGTGCCTTTCTAATATAACCTCTAGCAGACTTTATTTACTCAAAGTTTCAGCTTGCTTTTCTGAATAAAGCAATTGCTGGTTTCAACTTCAGATTTTTTTTTCCTCTGTCATTAACTTAAAGAGACCATTAAATGGTTTTTAGTTCATCTCCTACTTTAAAAGATAATCAAATGTCTGCATGTCCTTTGTTTCTCTCTTCCATAGCAGATCATTTTTCCTTCATTTTTTTTTACAGAGGGAGAGGAAAGGATTAGGCAGAAAAGATGTGCCAGTTATCCCAAAAGTCTGGAGAAGCTTATAAACTCATCCCCAAAGGAAAATTCTTCTGCCATAATGTCTCAATTAACTTAATTTCTGTGGTCTGAGTTTGCAAACAGAAACTTGAGTCCATCAGTGTGCTCAAAGTTAAACAACTGCAAGCTTTAACTGTAGGGTGTTGGCTGGCTGGGCTCACACAGGAGATAACTGCAAGGAGAACTCTGTCCATACTTATCCATTAATGAGAGGCAATGCAGACAAGTATGATTCATGAGGCTGCTGCTACAGAGGGGTGGGTGTGTAGGGAATAAAGTCTTCTAAAGCAGTGGAGTCAGGGAGGTCTGGGTTCTGGGGATAGCATTTGTTTACACATTTATTCTTCTATCCCATTTATTATGTGTAGGTACTGCCTGTGATACAGGTATAAAAATGATTAATAAGTAGGGCTATTGCCTTCCTGGAACAATACTTCAGTGTGAAGATGGGACAACAAACCGATTTTTAAAAATTAATTATAGATTGTAATAAATGCTAAGCAGAAAATAAACATAATGCTACGATGGTTAATATCAATGGTGGGGGAAGGCAGGAACCTGTTGAGATAGGGAGGTCAGAAAACCCTGAGTGGCAGAATGATAAGTTCCTGTCGTACATCATTCTAATCCCTGCTGCAAAGCAGACGCAACCCCTCCTGTCTACCAGTTCTTAATACAGGTCTCTTAAAAAGGCTGGGAGTAAAATGCCAAATGTCATTTCTCCAATGTCACGTAATCAAGTCCTGCAATGTGTTAGCTAATTTTGTGCTGTGGCATTGTTATAAAATGTTTTCTGTGGCTGAAGGAATCCTGTTTTTATTTTTAATCTCCTCCCTTCTAAACTATTGCCGTTGTAATTCTGACCTCCCACAAAACAATGAGTTTTCTCTGCTGTGACCATTGTGCAGTTGTAGGAATTTGGAGAGTAGCAGGAGCCTGCTGGGTCTGTGACTTTGTCTGGTGGCCTTGTGCTCAAGGAGAGAGGGAAAAAAATGGGCTTAAGAGGAAGGATATAGGTTCTGAACAAAGGAAGCCTTCATGGCTGCAAAGAAATCACAAGGACACAGGATCAATGGCAGCATAGAGCTCCTTTCCTAAATATTTAAGAAGTAAATTCGTTGGAATTGTTTTGGTACATTCCTACCTTGAGGCAGGGGACAACACTCAGCAAACTTAGGGTGTCCCTTCACATCCTAGGACGCTATAACACAGAATGTCTTTTTAAACATTTTCCCTTGACTTACTGTGTTTAAATGCTCTCCATTAGATTCATCCAGCAATGCAATGAAGGAAAAAAAAAAAAGAATATATTTTGAATTCCTTCAGATGATCTTTTCTTGGACATACTATTTAATTGCATGAGTTTTTCCAGATGTGAGGCTCACTCTATGGGAAATAACAAAGAATTTGTGAATTAAGTACATTATCCTGCTTTTATGCTATTGTTTTTCTGTGTAGCTATATATTTTAACAGAATATTGAGGTTAATCATATGAATTTGTCAGAAAATGCACTCTCAGAATTGTTTTGCTTAATAAAAGTCAAATTTCTTAAAGAAAAAGAAACCAGCTGTTTTACGTTTATACCGAGATTATGGTTAAATATTTAAGATCTCTGTACTGAATCATTCAATATGAGGTAACTAGTTCTCTTAAAACTAAATAGCATATCTCAAAAGGTATAATACATAGGAAAGAGTTTAATGTAAGTTATACAATTTACATTTACAAAAGGATTTCAACTGCTATCTCTCTTTTTTTTCTTAGAGACCTGTCTGGTTTTAGCAAACATTCTGCTTTAGACTAATTATACTCATTTACTTCCTTATCTTTTGGGCTTGATGCAACGGTAATACTATGAAATTCAGATTTGAAATATCTACATTTCTCTGGCCTAACTGATGACAACCCTTATAGTCCATTTAGATGAAAGTAGCATTTGGAGCTCTTTTGGTGTGAATTATCCATACAACCACTCTCAGCTGGTGGTCACCATGCCTCTTAGGAGTCTCTCTTCCTTCACCAAAGGCATTTGCTTCCCTTGGATTGTGTCTAGAAAGATTACGTAGCCATAGGGGGCAATCGTGTCTCTAGCAATTCCTCAGAGAACACCCACTTTGGGACAAAGTGTTAGACTTTTATCACTCGGGGAGACAGTGATTTTATTCTATGTAATTCTCAAGACAAGTGAACAGATGATCAGCTTGGAGTGATGCTTCATGACCTCCCTTCTCCTTCACACTGTCTTCTAAGAACTAGCAGGAAGTTGGAGAAAACACTGCCTACAAAGGTTTGATCAGGAGCACTCTTTAGTCAGGGCTGTGATTGCAGTTCTGAAAATTTATATTTACTGGGCATAGGGAGCGGAGTCCTGGCAAAGACCAGAGATCAGAAAGTAATGTGATGACATTAGAGCCGAGACTCAAGGCATCAAACATCCTCCAAGTCTTTTACAAGTTCTCTAGTGCATTTGCCTGGAGACCTTTATCTGGATATTATTCTCCTATCTTTTGAAATTAGGGATGGAAAAAAGGAAGTAGTGCCCTTGGTAAAACAAATGCTAGTTTGGTATGTGGACAAGATATCTGCAACCTGTAGAGTTTGAGACTGAGGGGGAAGAATCATATTCGAACTACCACATGGAAAAACATATCCATGTATCTGTATGCATATATTTTAATAAAGTCTTCTGGTTTCCTACCCCAGGGAAGAAAGATAACCATGTTGGCATATGGTTTAGTTTGGGAAGAATACAAATGTTTATGAGCTATGTTTTTATATTAAGTAAAAGTTTCCATAATCCTGTGAAAAAATAAATATTCTTATAATTTAGATTATTAACTCAATGGATGGGAGAACTTGAATGAGAATTTAGACACTGTTCCTTATTTACTAAAATATTAACATTTGGGCAGCTTTGGAAAGAAGTGGAGTAGAGGCAGCTTTCTTACTTTTTTTCCACTGTGGCTGGAGGAGGTGCAGGCAGCTGAAGGTGCACAGACAGCTCATCATTATACCGGCTTCTTTTATTGCTCTTTTGGTTGATTCCTTGCCTCTCCTATTAGGGAGAACTTGTAATCAAACTATAAACTTTGCCTCTCAGGGGCTCAGTTTCTTCCTCCAAAAAATTATTGAGAATCCCTTCCATCTGTAACACCCAGTGTTTTTATGGCTTAAAAGTAAAAATCTCAGGCATATTTGCCATCATTAGGACGAGATGCCTCAAATGACTTTTATTTAGTGCTTCTTTGGACCTGAACAGAGACCACCCGAGAAGCTTGGCCGGGAGGGGCTTAACTGAGGGGAAACCAGAGAGGAGAGACTGCCAAAGACCTGACCTGCCTGAAGTCAGAAAATGGACTCTGATAGCAAAGCAACCTGACCTCGGCAAGGCTTGTCAGCCTGCCTGGAAGGCAAGCCCACTCCGATTCTCCTCCCCCTACTCAACCCACAACTCGTCTTGATTTTGGTCTTGAGATAATTAAGAGGAAAAAATTAGGTATGCAGCTACATATAAAGACTTTGATCTACATATTTACTAATGAGGTAATGGTCATTATTTTTTGTGTCATGAGAAGGCCTACAATGACCAGTGAAATGTATAAATGAGGTGTGAGGGGAAGGGAAAATCTTTTAATTTTGGGAATGAAGAGAGATAGCTCTGAAAGAGAAAGAGACAGTGGTTAGCATTCCTAGCTTCTCCACTGATGCCCATTAGACTTTGCTTCCTGACTTCTGCCTGGACTTGGCTCCTGCCACCAAGCAAATGTATTCAAGAAGGCATCTAGGACCCTGCAGACACTTTCATGTATCTGAAACCTGTGGCAAATGAGGAAGTGAAGAGGATGCAATGACAGAGGTCAATAAGGCCCTGATTATGGGATCTATGCAGGCTAGCCAGCAGACCACCTCGCTGCCTTTATCTGTAGGTTTGGAGCTTTATGATCAGATGTGTCTTAGGAAGATCACAGTGACTCTGATGGCACTGGTTTGACTGAATCATCTGACTTTCTGGGACATACCTAGCACAGTAAACAGAGGGTTGCAGCTACACTGAGAGATAGGTGAAAGTGCTCAAGAACCTAACAATAATTCCTTGTGGCAGCACTTCCACAATCTCAAACATAAAGACAAGTAAAATGACTCTGAAAAAATAAGAATGAGCAGCAAATGCCCCTCCCTCTCTACACCAAGGCTGCACACTTATGCTTTGCCACTAATTATCCACTGATATGGGACCAGTGCCTGGTTTTTATGCCCTTATGCCATTGAAATAGAAAAATACTCTTTCTTTTCCTACTTGGTGACCATGGATGAATCAGATCCCCTTGTTACACTCATGCAATGGGCATAACTCAGAGAAACCCACCCAGTGTGGGAAACTGAGACTCAAGCCCTTGTTCTGACATGAATTGGAGAAACTACAAGAATTGGCATGGCTTGTGCCTGCCCAGTTGGCATAATTGCACTCAAATAGCCTTTGACACGCTTCGCTCCTGCCTCTGCTTGTTGGCGAGTTAAAAAATGCTCGGGATGAGTCAGCTGACTTTCTACTATAGCTTTCAGCATGGGCCGGGCAATTCTCTTGAGAAGTCTAAATCTGACTTCTGTACGTGTCAGTTTGATAAGGGCATAGGTGTGTACTTGCGGCCTTCCCTGCTTTGGCAGGATAAACGTGTGTTATGAAGTGAATCACTAGACAAAACATCGTCTTGACAATCGTGTTGTTGTTGGAAGCATTACTTCTCCAGTTAATGTGGGAATACCTGTATTACCCCGTTACTCTCCTGTTCAGCTCTAGTCTTCTGAAAAGCTAGTTATCAAAATGACACGTAGCACAGCTTTCCAGAATTGCTTACTCATTGTGATTAACTGCCATTGTTTGCTGAGAGAGTCACTAAATGGATCAATTGATGACAGCAACCATAGATGTGGGATAAATGACTTCTTTCCTTTCTAGTGATAGGCAGCCTTTGCAGTGGCCCAAAGTGATGAGCAACCAAAATGCTTTTTTTTTTTAATTGACTTGCCATCATTTTCTTTAGTGACAGCACATTGCTCTTAAAGTAACAAAAACATGTCAAGGTAGGTTTTTTTGAACATAGTCAAATTATGAATTGGATCAGGCTGTGGACTGAACCTCATTCTTTCATTTTAATCTAGGGATTAATTCCTATTTCACTGGTAGTCTAAGTGTTATCCACAGAACCCTGGATGTACCAAGATCTTTCTGAGTGGTTCATTTGGTCCCAGCTCCTTTCATAATAATAATCACATATTACTTGCTCTTTTGCTTTGTTGGCATCTCCACCAACTACACCAAAGCCGTGGTGGGTAAGACTGCTGGTGCGTGAGTGGAAATCAAGGCAGTGGCACAAACCATACTAGCAGTCATTGTCTTCTTCACTGCCACATGCTTGCAGTAAAAAATCATAACTGTTACTTAAAGATGTCCTGATGAAGCAGAAAAAAAATAACTTTTGTTAAAGTTTACCTTTTAAGAATGCCTTTTTTTTTTTACTATTCGGTGTGACAAAATGGAAAGGAACATGTAAACATACACTTCTGCTGTAGGTTGAAGTACCATGGTTGTCTAAAAAAAAGTGTGTACTTATTTGAGTTCCAAGCCAAACTAGATATTTTTTAATGGAACACCATTTTCATTAAAAGAATGACAAATGATAGCTATTCTGGCTTGGGTCTTTGGCAGATATTTTCTCAAAATTAACAAAGTCAGCCTGTCACTTCAACAGCATGGAATTTGTTGCCAGCGACAGAATTTAAACTTTCAAGTAAAATTATGTTTTAAAACTTACATCTGTCACCAATAGCTTAACAGCTTTGCAGTATTTAAATTTGTTCTGGTAAGGTTAGTGGCAATAATAATGAATGTGATTTTTTTGATATGGTATAATGATATTTGTCAGAATGTTGGAGACCTGTACAAAAGAGTGAACAAGTATTTTCCAAATGACCAATGTGTGATGTTACACAATCCTGTAGGGGGTAAAAGCTCTGTTTAAAGTATAAAACAGACCACTGAGTTTTAGTGTAACAGTGTGAATGGTTCACTGACATGGTTTCATATTCCATATTGCAACTTATCCTCAAGAACTACTACTTGTCAGGTTGCAGTGTCATGATTATCTGAAAAAGGCATTAAAGCCCCACTGCCCTTTCCAACTATGTGTATGAGGCAGAATTTTTTTTCATGCATTTCAACCAAAACAGCAGATCATAACAGATTAAATACAGAAACTGATATGAGAATCCAGTTATCTTCTAATTAGATTTTTTTTGTTTTGGAAAATATAACTATTTTCACAAAATATATTAGTTCTGTTGACATATAATGGGCTTATTATTTTAAATTAATAATTACTATTTTTTAAATTTAAGCTTTAGTTTTTGGTATGGTAAAAGCCGCACCATAACCCACATACACAAAAGTTCTTTGAAGTTCTCAATCTTTTAGCTTGTAAAGGGACCCTGAGACCAACACATTTGAGAAGAGTTGTTTTAAGAACTGGGTTGAACCAAATCTTACCACAACTATTATCATCAACCTAATAGGAAACAGTTGTACTGAGCCAAAATTAGAGGCGTTCTATTGATTGATCATGTTATATTCTACTAATTTTTTCCAGCTGATCACATGACATCTGTTCACTGGAATATAAATAGCAGTTATTCGGGGTACAATTATTGGAGGCAGGGAATAAAAAAATCTGATAGTTAAGATCCCACTTATGAGAAACAGGTATTTCAACATTATTTTAGGCATTTTTGAAATGTAAACCTCCTTTAATTCTGTAATGAATGACCAAAACATTGCTGTGGAAGTAGAAATGTTTGCTAACTTGATATTTAAAAGTTTAAATAACAAACATACGTCTTTGTCTCAACTCTCATTCTGCATGTCTGATTACGACTTTCCTCTGCTCAGACATACAGATATCTCCATAAACAGAGAAAAGTACATCTCCACACCTTGTCATGCATTCCAGGTCCTTTGTAATTGGTGCCACCCCTCACTAGCCTTATATGCTGCTTTCCTTGTCTCTCTTCTTCAGCTCTACTCACTCTGTACCAACAGCCATGCTAAACTTTGTCCAAATACACCCTTTCTTTGCATATCTGGGGACTTTTGAATTCCCTATGTCGACCCTTGAAATGCTTTTACTCCTCTTCTCCATGCAACAAACTCCCAATCAGGCCACAAAATCAAGGATAAATTTAACTCCAAAGGAAGCCATGTTTTCATTCATTAATTTCCTCAATAAATGGGAGTTACTAGACACTGATCAGACATGGTCCTTGCTTTTATGTGTTATATAAATAATCAATACATGATAAATGGCACAATTGTGATGAATGTATAGAACAGTTTCAGGATGCTTTGAGAATCTGGAGGAAGAGGATTTTTCATGGTCAGGGAAGGCTCACCTGAAGAAGTAACGGTTGATCTGAGCACCAAATATTGATAGGAATAAACAGGAAAAGAGGGGAGGAAAGTGTTCTAGGTGGGGCAAGGTTTGTGGCAAGAGGGAGCCTCTGGTGTGCAGTGAGTGAGAGCACAGGATGTTTGAATTTGGAAAGCCTAGAAACCAGAGCAGGCAAGACCATGTGAGCATGTTAATGAGTTTGTCTGTAACCTCATACTTATGAAACCATTAAACTGAAAGGAGAATGAATTCTCAGATTTGCATATTGAAAAGATCAGTGTGGTTGTAGGAGAACAGACTAGAGAGAGGGCAGAAACAAGGCAAAGAGATCCATGATGAGGCTATTGTAATAGTCTGACTTCATAATAGTGGTTGCTTGGATTACAAAGAAGGAAAGAGGTGGATTTAAGTGACTTCAGGCAGTGAAACTGAAAGGATGATGCATGATGGATTGGCGACGTGGGGAAAGGGAGAGACAAGTGTCAGGAATGACACTTGGGATTCTAGCTTGTGCAACTGAATGCATGAAGCGTTTTTCCATTGAGACAGGGAGGCTCTAAAAGACAGCAGACTTAGGAGAGAGCTCCTGACTTCCCTAAGAAGTAGTGACCATTGTCCTAGCTTCATACTGTTATTACCGCAGTTCTCATTTTGTATGGACGTTTCCCAATTTTGAATTTGGGATTGTTGGTATTGTCTGCCCTACAATGGAAGAATCCCCTGTTATGTGAGCCTTTATAGGAGACAGAACACAGCTTCTCAGTATGGAAAACAGAATGGATGGGATGCCATTTCTGCCCAACCCTGATCTCAGACAGGTCAACTGGGCTTTGGCAATTATTTGCTTTCATATAAGATTTCGAATTTGGAGCAAGTAGAGAAAAACTGAATTGATAATTGATTTCACTATAGCAGTGTTCAGTGGTGACCAGAGAGGTGACTAGCTGAGATGGCAGTGGTGTCTAGCGGTGGGGGCAGGGGCAGCATTCTAATCAGGCTGTTTCTGCAGCTTAAACTTTGTTATTAACCCTACTGCTTATCCTCTCTTGATGCCTTGCCATTTTCTGAGCCTGCTTCATGGCCTTCTGATTGAGGATACATTGATGATGGTGATGATGGTAGTAGTGACGGTGATGATGGGTAACATAATGCTTAATGTGAGTCAGGCCCTCCTTCCGTTAGTTCACATATATTCAATGCTTTTATTCTTACAGGCGATGACCACTGTTTCTGCTCTCATCTGACAGATGCAAGTCTGAAGCCCAGAGTGCTCAAATAATTGGCATATAGGTCCTACAGCTAGTAACAGATAAAGACAGAATGGAAACCTCAAAACCTAGCCCTAGAACCAGCCTTCTGATTAAGAATGGATTCTGTGGCTTGTAACCAGGAATGCTGGGTGGTACATTTGGTTCTGTGGTCTGCTTTCCCCTGGAAGCCCAGAACGTGTTAGGGGTAAACAGTGGGTATCATTTTACCTGACACAATCCACATGTACTTGATATTCTGAGTACTCAGGGTAGCAGCGGGAATGCTTCTCCCATGATTCATCTCGTCTCCTTCCCTGCAAGCACACATAGCCCTGCTACTTGCCTCTGCTCAACTGCTGCCCGGGGTGGGATCGTGGCACCACACTCTTTGGTCAACGCTTTCTCCGCTCCATGGTACTGTTAGCCCAGGGTTGCAGGTGCCAAAGCAGGAATAAAAGCTCCCATTGTACAACACGCATCCATGCAAGGGATCCGAGTTGAGGTTTCTGTGGGGACAAGGGAATGCTGAAAGCCAGCTGACAACACAACAGGACAGAGTGAAACTGTGTAGTTTCGATTCCCCGGGAGTGGGGGAGCCCGTTTATTCAGAGCAGCTGCAGCAGCTCAGAAACATGTAATGTCCACATTCCATGTGCAGAAAGTCCTGTGCACAGAGCCAGTGAAGCAGAGCCCCTGAAGGTGAAACTGCCCTTCCCTGGGGACTTCCTGTTGCCCTTTAAGCCTTTCGGTGCTGAGTCTGAAAAACATCAACAAGGCTGAATTTGGGATGAGGGTTCTTTGACAGAGAAGCTTCTCAGAGGACTAAGGGACTGGGAGTTAGGGGTCTGGGGTTACTCTGTGGCTTCCAGGTTACTGAAGTGGGACATCACACAGCACAATCTCTCTCGAGATTCCTTACCAGAGAAACAATGCGTAATTGCAAAGTTTCCCTGACATTCTTAGCTAACTTGTGACCCAAAAGCCATTCAAACTGGGTTGGAAAGACAAATTGTTCCTGCCTTAAAATCTTTGTGGATTGCAAGTTTCTCTAACTTGAGCCCAGAGACAAAAAGCAGTTCTGAATTGTTCTTGAAGTTTTACTTCTTTCCTAAGACCAAGACAGGATTTGAGAGAGTGTAAATGCATCGGTGAATGTGGGTTTCTATTCCCATTCACCACCCTCAGTCCTGTTCTTGAAGGAGGTGCCAGTCCTCACCATTCTAATGTATGTGGTGCTCTCTGCTGGCAGCTAAAATCTTTTTGTTCCCCGAAACAGAATGCCTTTGTAATCCTGAGTCCCCAAACCACAGAGAGCAGCTGAGAGAGGATTTGGCTAACAGCCAGTGTCTGGACCCGCCCACTCCCCTGAAGACCTTTCTTCACCTGTTGTAGGATAAACTACCCTTTCTATGAAAATGCAATCAGAATTAAAACAAACCCCTACTTCTCCTCTTCCCTCTCTCAGTGGCTCTCTACTTGGGGTTGTCACGCCCTCCCAACTGGGTCAAAGCTGCAACTCCTCTTCTACAGAAACTCCTTTCCTACCAGGAAAATGGGTCTTATGTTTTTCTGTGTGTTTTTTGTTCTTTTTCATTTTGTTTTGTTTTTCCAAATGGTAGAGCCAAGAGCAACAGTGCCACGAGGCAGGGGTAGTGTCAAGGAATGCTTTGATGGAAAGGGGCGGGGTGGCAGGCATAATGCCTCTCCTTTATAGCTTCCATCAGTAAACACCCCACTCCGTATATGTGTTAAAATTAGGTGAAAATAGTATGTTTTTTTTTTTTATTGCATTTTAGGTTTTGGGGTACATGTGAAGAACATGCAAGATTGTTGCATAGGTACACACACGGCAGTGTGATGTGCTGCCTTCCTCCCCATCACCTATATCTGGCATATCACCCCATGCTATCTCTCCCCAACTCCCCATCGCCCACTGTCCCTCCCCTATTTCCCCGCAACAGACCCCAGTGTGTGATGCTCCCCTCCCTGTGTCCATGTGTTGTCATTGTTCAACACCCACATGCGGAGAACATGCGGTGTTTGATTTTCTGTTCTTACGTCAGTTTGCTGAGAATTATGGTTTCTGAACCTGGAAAATAGTGTTTTCTATGCAAGTGCAACTCTAAGGCAAATCCCCTAGCTCCGCTTTTTTGTTGTATCATTGTGACTACCCCATTTCCTGATACAGAAATTCTTGGTGCTGCCACAACCATCTGGATCGGAGACCAAAACCAGCTTCAAAAGGTCCCGATCTATACCAACATTCATTTTCCATAACTGACTTTGTTCATTACTACCTATCTCATGTTGCCTTTGGCTATTCCCCCTAAATGTCTATCACAATAATGAGAAATAATCCAGTAGCAAGAAACCATAGTTACCCTTCTTGAAGCCAAGAAGACACACATCAGAAAGGCTGATAGTGGGTTATCAGAAGAAAATGTATTTGCAGACTTATTTTTTAATTAAAATGTGAGCAAAGCAAGGTGCATAATTGTATTCATAAAAAAATGGCTAAGGGAGAGGTAAAGGAGTATGTGTGTGTGTGTGTGTGTGTATGTGTATATATATTATATATGAGTAAATGATCTGAAAGGATGCACATTAATAATGGCAAATATTTATTGGCACCTATTTTGTGACAGGTACTATTCTAAGCATTTTACAAATATTTATTCACTTAATTCTCATAAAAACGCTATGTGGGAGGTATTTTATCTTAATACATTTCCCTGACATGATTCTGAGATAAATTAACGTCATACTGCTTTCTTGACCACCGAGTCACACAGAAATCAAATTAGCCTGAAAAGACTTACTTTTCACGAGGCTATTTGTTACTACTAGAATTTTTCTAGAGTCTTTTCTAGTTCCACAGTACATACATACGCGTTATCTTTTCCTTTTTAAAGATGAATTTTCTGGTTATATCCCATTGTAAATCCCCTTTGGAAGTAGATAGGATGTGTAAATAAATAATATGAGAAATTATTGTTACTTTTGTTTAGATTTAGGCATTTATATAAATTCTGAGAATAATGAAGTGATTCTATACTATGTTATCTATGAATCTCATTTTTTGCCTAAGATGTGACATGCCATGAGACTTCGCTGATGTGAATGGGTATTATACATCCTATGTTCTTTTTCAATCACTTATTTTCCTACCTTATCATGTCTCTTTTATTTTCTTGCCCCAAGTAATGTTCTCTCTGAGACTCTGAGGGCTTAATAGCTCCATAAAGGCAAGGATCTTCTAATTTTTTTTCTGTTTCATTCACTGCTTTATATCCAAAGCCTAAAACAATTTCCAGTATACAATAAAAACTCAGTATTTATTGACTGTTGAATGAATTTAGGTTTTTAATTGAATGATAGCCTGGTTGATCTAACAGAGACATACATTCATCCATTTCACAGCCAGTATTCTACTGGGCATGGTTTCTGAGCTTTGGAAAATAAGAAAAAGCTTTAAAGAGAGGTTGGAAAAATCAAGACCTAAAGTAAAGGCCTGTGGACAGTGATATCCTGTGGTGGAGGGATCGACAGGCTGGCAAGAAGTTTTGACTATTTTCTTCATTGTTATATCCCCAGCACTTATTTATAGCAGTGCCTAAACGTACACAGCAGATGCTTAATAAATGCTTTTGCATAAATGAAGAAAATAAACATAGAATCCACAAAGTAAATGATGTTAAATTTTCCTAAGAGCTGAAGAACTGAGACCCAAAGAGTTTATTGGATGTAACTCTGGACACAAACTAGAATGCATCCCAGGTCGGTGTGACTGAATTCTACCTCTTTGTAATGCCTAACAAAATCATGCCAATACCCTCCAGTTTCACCTCAGATCTAGAGGAACTGAATGCCTGCATGGGCTATGGTACTGCACTTGGGTTTAGTTTGTTGGTGCTGTTCTTTCACAGAATTGAGAGATTTTAAACATAGTGATCCCTATATTCTGCAATGCATGTGTCTAGCTCTCCTTTTTTCCTGTGCATGTCACTAACCTCCATGAAGAGAAAATGCAGGTGCCATGGAAGATGAACAGCATCTGTGCACCAAAGCAACACAACAGGTGTTTCTAGGAGTCCCTGGACTATATCAACAGTGCTAACTAAACACACAGGAAAAGAAACAGTGAAAGTGTTGTACTGAACTGAGCATAGGAAGTCAACAACAAGACAAAAGTAGGTCAAATTGCAGAGTCTTTATTGCTGGCGGCCATGGAGGATTCACGTCTTTCCAACCCGTGTTCCCAAATGGAGGGTGACAAGACCTTTTATACCGGTAAAAATCACCTTGGGAGTGAGGGTGTGGGGCGGGGGTGGGGGTGAGGAGCTTCAGACATTCCGAGGGTTAGGGGACTTTGACATTCTGGTTGTTACTTAAGCGGTTAACAAAAGTCAAGATAAGCATTTGTTTACACATTGTCTGGGTAGGGTGGAAATTACAAGTCACAGGGGCCAAGATGGCGTGGGTTTGGACTGCTTGCCTGTCACATTAGCACAGAGTGCAGTTTCAACAGAAAGCTGAGGTATGGTTGAGGTATGCAGTTTTATGGGGCTTTTACCATGTTACAAGAGCAAGGGTTTCTGTCTGTTTTGACAAATACTAATCACATAGAATATCATCTAAAAAAATAGAGCTGAAATACTAAGGACAATTTAAAACCAAGAAAATTATATGCCTTGGTTTTAACTCATTGTCACTGCTGAAATAGCCAGTTTGAATATTCCTTGATTTCATTTTCCATACTTTGAAATGATTTGCTATGTATTGGTGACCATCAGAGAAAGGGTAATGAAAACAACTCATGGAAAGGTATAAGATATCTCTTTATGCTGTCATGATAAGTAATCTTGAAGCACCAACACATTTTGTTATATTCTATTTTGATATATTAGATATTGTAGCATGACCAGTAGGAATTTTGCTTGATTTATAAATAATATTTTCTTACGTGCTTTTAGTTGTGTTGCTTCTGTGTCCAAGGTTTTTTTGAATCCTGCTGCATGAGTTTTATCCCTGAGGGCCACTCCCTGAAAGCAGAATATCTAATTCTGGAACTCAATCCCATGGAGGTTAACTGTCCTACAAGCTCAGCAAGACCAAGGGGAATCCCAAATGGAAAGTGCTTATGCCAGAAGGTGGGCATTCATGAAACACAGCAAACAGGTCATTTTACATTTAAATAGAAATCACTGCCATGTCCAGCCTTAAGCCTCTGCCTGATCAAAATTCTATCACATAGCAGTGGGTTGCTTTTTCTAGCTGCGATAACCAGAATAATTTCCCCATGCTACCAAGTTAAAGAGAAGAGAGCTTTAAAAAAATTAGGTCAGGTAATGTGACCAAGAGGTAGCCCCTGGGTGGGGAAAGGAAGTGTTGTGGACTTTGGTCTGATCTGGAATCCACGTGATTGTAACAAAGTCCTTTACCTCTGACCTGGACACAAGTGTTACTGTTGGAAAAGAGGAGGAATAGGCTGAGCCCCCTCCACAGAACAGAGCTCTCATTCCTTGCTTAGTTTCCTCCAGGTCAAGACCAGTTTTCCAATGTTATAAATGAATGCAGACCTTTCTACTGAGGTAATAAAGAGGTCATTACTTCACAAAGTATGGTGATGTCCTAACAGCACCAAAGCAATGTTTCACTCTAATTAGAATGTTTTAAATGTGAATAAAGAACATGTGAAAACTGATACATAATTTAATCAATCACAAAGACCACAATTCAGATGTTGAGTTCATGTCTTTTAATTTTATGTCTACAATTATTTGTAAGACCAGAGGTGATTTACTGAAAAGAGCTATGCTTGCTGAAAACTACTTTGCTTAGAAATATGCCCTGTGCTCCCATTTCAAATATTGCATCAGTGAAAAAGAAAGAAAACATTTCATTGAAAATTCCCTTGTGTTTTCTGCTTTACTGATACCATGATTTATTTTCTTCATGAAGAACGAAGAGTCACCAAAATTTCAAAAATATTTTCCAAGTGTTTTCCATGATACCACGGCTAATTTTTCCAAGGCTTTTTACCTTGAATAAGCCAAGCAACTTCCAAATGCATTTTTATGTCATTTGGGAGTATTTTTCCCTGCTTTTCATTATTACATCTTTTCAATTTTTGCCAAACCAAATGTGAAATTATAAAAGAAAAATCTAGCTACTGTGAAATCAATTAATGACTGGCACTATTAGTCAAGCAGGTAGGATTTGGATTAGTTTAGATTATAGAATGCCTTCTGGTGTGTGTTAATCATACGTAAACAAGGCACTGGTATTTACAGCAAACATTCTAGGAGGGAAGTAGTGTTATTAATCTATCTGTTATAAGCTTTTGAGAATCATAACTCTGATTCTTCTTCCCCCATTCTCTTCTCACTGTCTAGAGGTGATTGATAATATTGTCTACAAACCATTTTCAAGATCTCTAAATAATAAAATGGTAATATTGTACTCTTTTGTCTGAGCAGAAATGCTTCCGTGATTGATGATGTTTTGGTAGTAGGGAAAAATAACAGTCCTGCAACGAGCCTGTCTTACTGTAAATAATTTGAGATTATATAGTCAGAGAGTTTTAGATGATCCACAATATTTAAATGATATCACATCCCTTATTTATACTGATCCAGAGGGAAGTTGCATCCAATTCCATGTTTGCTTGAAGAATGGGCCTATGTAGAGGTACAAAGCAATTTTTCATATGTCTAACTTTCTGCTTGGGGTCAATGGTAGATTTATTTATTTATTTTATTGTACTTTAGATTCTGGGGTACACATGCAGATCATGCAAAATTGTTGCATAGGTACATTCATGGCAAGGTTGTTTGTTGCCACCATCTCCCCATCACGTATATCTGACATTTGTCCTCACGTTATCCCTCCCCCACCCTTCCTCCCACTATCCCTCCCATAGCCTCCCTCAATGGACCCCAGTGTGTGATGCTCCGCTCTTTGTGTGCAAGTGTTTTCATTGTTCAACACCTGCCTATGAGTGAGAACATGCAGTGTTTGATTTTTTGTTTTTGTGTCAGTTTGCTGAGAATGATGGTTTCCAGGTTCATCCAAGTCCCTACAAAGGACACAAACTCATTGTTTTTTATGGCTGTGTAGTATTCCATGGTGTGTAGGTGCCACATTTTCTTTGTCTAGTCTATCATTGATGGGCATTTGGGTTGGTTCCAGGTGTTTGCTACTGTAAACAGTGCCGTGATGAACGTGTGTGTGCATGTGTCTTTATGATAGAATTATTTATAGTCCTTTGGGTATATACCCAGTAATGGGATTGCTGGGTCAAATGGAATCTCTATTTATAGATCCTTGAGGAATTGCGACACTGTCTTCCACAAAGGTTGAACTAATTTCCACTCCCACCAGCAGTGTAAAAGTGTTCCTACTTCTCCACATCCTCTTGAGCATCTGTTGTCTCCAGATTGTTTACTGATTGCCATTCTAACTGGCATGAGATGGTATCTTAATGTGGTTTTGGTTTGCATTTCTCTAATGATCAGTGATGATGAACATTTTTTCATATGTTCGTTGGCTTTGTATATGTCTTCTTGTGAAAAGTGTCTGTTCATATCCTTTGCCCACTTTTGGATGGGTTTGTTTTATTCTTGTAAATCTGTTTCAGTTCTTTGTAGATTCTGAATATTAGCCCTTTGTCAGATGGGTAGATTGCAAAAATTTTTTCCCATTCTGTTGATTGCCAGTTCGCTTTAATGATTGTTTCTTTTGCTGAACAGAAGTTCTGAAGTTTAATTAGATCTCATTTGTCTATTTTGGCTTTTGTTGCCAATGCTTTTGGTGTTTTAGTCATGAAGTCCTTGCCTATGCCTATGTCCTGAATGGTTTTGCCTAGGTTTTCTTCTAGGATTTTTATGGTGTTAGGTCTTATGTTTAAGTCCTTACTCCACCTGGAGTTAATTTTAGTGTAAGGTGTCAGGAAGGGGTCCAGTTTCAGCTTTCTGCACATGGCTAGCCAACTTTTCCAACACCATTTATTAAACAGGGCATCCTTTCCCCATTGCTTGTTTTTGTCAGGTTTTTCAAAGACCAGATGGTTGTAGATG
>CAUYQU010003187.1:0-43869 GCA_963574635.1 Cheracebus regulus
GTCTCCGGTCTGGCTTCTCAGTCCCTTTTTCAATCAGCTGGATGGACTGCTCTGACTTCCCAGAGCTCCAAACATCATCCAAAAGGAGACCCAGTCCCGTTTATTCCACACCAAGAGCCGCCGAGCCGAGGTGCCGGCAAAATAGCCGCGCCAGCCGAAAGGGTCGCCCTGGTGACCCGTGGGGCTCCTCCGCTGGGAATGTCCTGGTCCGTGGGCTGCGAAAATTTATCAGTAAGTGTGGCGTCCACTGGCTCTCTGCGCTTTTACTGGGAGCTGCAATCCTGAGCTGCTAGTGATCGGCCATCTTGGATCTCTCCCCCCAAACCACTTTCATCTCTTTCCTGGACCAGTGCAGAACTCCATAACTAGTTCCCTTGCTTTTATTCCTGCCTGGTTCTTCCCTTTCTATATGAAAGCCAGAGGGATAATCTAAAAATCATAGAAAACAATCTTATCTCTTCTCTGCTTATAATCTTCTAGTAGCTTCTGACTATATTTACATTAAAATGTAAAATACTTATTAAGGGTCCACCAAGCCCTGTGTGACTGGCTCCTGCCCACCTCTCTCACCCACCTCATCTCATGGTATTTTTCAGCCAAACCAGTCCCCTGTCAGGTTCTGAAACAAGTTAAACTGGTTACCCCTCAATGCTGTTCTAGCTGCTGCCACTGTGCCGAGAATGAGCTTCCTTCTGATTCCCGCTCTGGTGTATCATTTGAGATTCACGGACTGTAACTCCTCAGAGTGGTCTTCCCTGAGCTTCCTGTCCAGAGCCGCTCTCCCAGGCAGTTTTCCATACCACGCTGCATTATTCGCATCATCACTCCCCTCATGGCCTGAAACTGCTGTATACATTTGTTTATTTTTTGTTTTCTGTCTCTCCTTTTATAAATTTCTTCAAAGAAAAGACTTGTCTGTCTTCCTCTTTACCATTAACACAGCACTTAGAATAGTCAATGGCACATAGTAAGAGTTCAGTAACTAGTTGTTTAATGAATAAATGTCCAATTAGGAGTCTTTGGCCAGGTGCGGTGGGTGGCTCACGCCTGTAATGCCAACACTTTGCGAGGCAGAGGCGGGTGGATCACTCGCAGTCAGGAGTTTGAGACCAGCCTGACCAACATGGTGAAACCGCCCCCTCACTACCCAAAATACAAAAATTGACCAGGCATGGTGGCAGGCACCTGCAGTCCCAGCTACTCAGAAGGCTGAGGCAGGAGAATCACTTGAGCCTGGGAGAGGGAGGTATCAGTAAGCCAAGGTGGCACCACTGCATTCCAGCCTGGGTAATAGAGCGAGGCTCTGTCAGGAAAAAAAAAAAAAAAATAGGAGTCTCCAAGTTCATAACACAGTTCTCTTCCCCAGCACCTCCATCCTTATGCTTATGTCTTATGCAGTGAATTGTTGTTTATTATCGCCCTAGTATTCATCTTACTCTTCCCCATTCCTTAGAGCCTTAAGTTTGTGAGGCTGTTTGTGACCCATTCCCGGATCCTGGAGTCCCTTCATCTCCTTAGGCAGAGATTGGTTCAGTGATAGGCAGAATTCCCAATTCAGTCTTCCGAGACTGGAGGAAAAGCTGGAGCCTTCCAGGAAAGACTCTGCCTTTTTCTTCGTAAACTCATTTAAAGCTATAGCTTTATAGATATTCACAAGCTAATTCTAAAACTCATATGCAAAGGACCTACAATAGCTATAGTTTCGACTGCACCCCAGTAGTTTAGATATGGGCTGCCTATGCGTTGTCATTACTCTTTTGAACATACTTTGATTATTTTCTACATTTTTCTTTAGAGTCAATAAAGTTATCAAAAAGTAATTGGTTTGCTTTTTATAAATTCCCAACTGGTAACAGTTTAAAACATTCAAATTTATATTGCTGCTTTAAATTTTCATCCCGGTCTTAAAAAAACACGATCTTGCAACTTCAACTGTTTTGGACTGGAAAAAAGAAATATGAGCCTTTGTTTATGGAAAAGTATACATAATTTTTATAAAATTTAATTGTTTAGAAATCATTTAGATTTAGTACTGCCCAGTTCAGTTATATGTTGTCAGATTGCTTCTTGACCTGTTATCATATAGAAAGGCCATATCTCTATTTTTTTTTTTTTGAAATAGAGTCTTGTTTGGTCTCTAGGCTGGAGTGCAGTGGCCTGATCTCACCTTACTGCAACCTCTGCCTCCCAGGTTCAAGTAATTCTTGTGCCTCAGCCTCCTGGGTAGCTGGGATTACGGGTGCTCGCCACCAGCCCAGCTAATTTTTATATTTTTATCAGAGATGGGGTTTTGCCATGTTGGCCACGTTGGTTTCAAACTCCTGACCTCAGGTGATCTGCCCACCTCAGCCTCCCAAAGTGCTGGGGTTACAGTCATGAGCCACCGTGCCAGGCCCAAAAGGCTGTATCTTTACAAGTAAATATTAGCTTAAATTTCCATCATCTAATAGTTATATTTTGCCCATTGTTTATTGTGAGGATAAAAATAAAACCCACGTATGTCCTCTGTGGTTCTTCCTCTATGCTTTGTGCCAATCAACCTTTTAAGAGAAAAGAAATTAGAGTTTAATAGTGATTCTAAATGAAGAAATGGCTTTACTGTCCTAGTTGTCACCCTCTATAACATCTGAGAATCTTCGAAAGAAAAATAGTTGGCCACTTTCCTCAAGTTTAGAGAGAAAAATTTGAGAGGAATGTCACCATTTTCATAAATCTGGGGTACTTATTATCCTCTTTCCCATAAGTGGTTGCTGCAGTTCACTTTGTATTAATGTGTATGCAATGAACTCCTACATACAGGGAGCTAGTTAAAAAATATTTTGTCCGGCCGGGCACGGTGGCTCATGCCTGTAATCCCAGCATTTTGGGAGCCCAAGGCAGACAGATCAAGAGGTCATGTGATCGAGACCACCCTGGCTAAAACAATGAAACCCTGTCTCTACTAAAAATGTAAAAAATTAGCCGGGCATGGTGATACTCGCCTGTAGTCCCAGCTACTTGGGAGGCTGAGACAGGAGAATCGCTTGAACCTGGGAGGCGGAGGTTGCAGTGAGCTGAGATCGCACCACTGCAATCCAGACTGGAGACAGAATGAGACTCTTGTCTCAAAAAAAAAAAAAAAATGGATTTTGTCCTTCCTAGACAAAGAGACCCTACTGGCCACAGTGTTACCTCCATGTTTACAAGTAAAGCTACAGTGAAGTGACACCCATTCCCCTCATCTTCCTTTTTTCCCCTACAAGGTCTTGCTCTGTTGCCCAGGTTAGAGGGCAGTAGTTTCATCATAGCTCACTGTAACCACCTCAGCCGCTTGAGTAGCCAGGATTAGAGGCATGCTTCACCATGCTTCGCTATTTTCGGGTTTTTTTGTTTGCTTGTTTTGAGACAGGGTCTTGCTATGATGCCCAGGCTGATCTTGAACTCCTGGCCTCAAGCAATCCTCCCTCTTCAGAATTCCAAAACACTGGGATTCTAAGCATGAGCCACTGTGCCCAGCCTCATTCCGCTTCTTGAGAGTCACACGTTTAATTGTTATGTTCAGCAATGATAACACTAGACCTTTAAAGAACTAGGCATGTAAAATCAATAAGTCACAGTCAATCCATAAGTAATAATTATTTTATTTGATTAAAACATTCACTCTTTCTAGATAACATTTTTTAAGTGGGATTTTTTTTTCTTTCACATTAAATTATCTTGCTTTTGTTGCTGCCTTGGTTGGCTGGGTTTGCATTACCAGCAATGTTTGCAAGTTCTCTAATAAGAATAACAATGTTAAAGAATCAACAGATTCAATACTCCTCAAAGTCATGGACCTAACCTTATCAACCTTGGTATCTCAGGACCAGCACACAGCCTGGCATATAGGAAGTCGCTCACAAATTTGTGTTAAATGAGGGGACTTGGCACTGTTTAAATGGTTCAGTTCCAGAAAAATCTAGAATTCAAACTTGAATTGAATTGTGGTTTACAGTTTACTTCGTGCCATGTGTACAGAGAACTTCCTCTTTTGTTGTTTAATGTAATGAACATAGGCAACCACAGCAGGAACTCAAGACTGACTCATTGAGTAATCCCTGAAAATACTTAGGGAAACCCTATCTCTACTAAAAATACAGAAAATTAGCCAGGCATCATGATGCTTGCCTGCAATCTCAGCTACTCAGGAGATCGAGGCAGGAGAATCACTTGAACCTGGAAGGTAGAAGTTGCAGTGAGCCAAGATAGTGCCACTGCACTCCGGCCCGGGTGACAGACTGAGACTGTCTCAATAATAATAATAATTCACTTGAACAAATAAATTTTATATTTTTAAAAGTGCAACATTACTCACTTTGGGAGACTGAGGTGGATGGATTACTTGAGGTCAGGAGCTCTAGACCAGCCTGGCAAACATGGTGAAACCCTGTCTTTACTGAAAATATAATAATCAGCTGGGTGTGGTGGCACATGCCTGTAATCCCAGCTACTTGGGAGACTGAGGCAGGAGAATCATTTGAACTCAGGAGGCAGAGGTTGCAGTGAGCCGAAATCACACCACTGCACTCCAGCCTGGGCAACAGAGTGAGACTCTGTCTCAAAAAAAAAAAAGAAAAGACATTATCTCAGATAAAATACGAATAAATTATGAATTATTTAATTTGGTATATGTCCACAAAGACATATATATTTTCAAAGGCATTCATATGTATTTTAATCACCTATATTTTATAGATGTGTGTGTATGTACATGTATTCAAAATTCAGCACCAGGCTAGATGATTTAACCCTAGAAGCATTCCCACTAAAGTCAGGTAAAATAGGAGGATATCAGCAGCAGTGCTAGAATATAAATATTTGTATCCTCCCTAAATTTATATATGTTGAAATCTAGTGCACAACATGATGGTATTAGGGGTGGAACATTTGGGAGGTAGTTAGGTCATGAGGGTGGAGCCCTGATGAATGGGATTAGTGTTTACAGAAGAGGCCCCAGAGAGCTGTCTCGTTTCCTTCTACCATGTGAGGACAAATGGAGTTTACCATAAAAGGCACAATTCGTGAGCTAGAAATCAGACCCTCAGGAGACACCAAGTCTGTTGATCCCTCGACCTTGGACTTCCCAGCCTTCAGAACTGTGAGCAATACATTTCCATTGTTCATAGGCTACCCAATTTATGGTATTTTATTATAGCGGACCAAACAGACTAACATAGCACTATGTTTTCACATTTACTTTGAGTGATAGTTCAATATTCAAGAATTAAATGAAAAAAGGAAGAAAATTATCATATCCTATGGATCATATCCTATGGATCATATCCTAGAAAAATGTTCATATCCTAGCAGGTGATGTTATAAAATAATAATAAAGTGCAAAGCTACTCAAAGTAAAAAAAAAAAAAAAAACTCAGACAGGTAGTCATTAACTTTTTTTTTTCCAGCCATGATCTCGCTGTGTCGCCCAAACTGGAGTACAGTTGCACAATCTTTGCTCACTACAACCACTGCCTCTTCTCCCTGGCTCAAGTGATCCTCCCACCTCAGCCTCTGGAGTAGCTGGGACCACAGGCGCACACCATGTCTGGCTAATTTTTGTATTTTTAGTAGAGACAGGATTTCGCTCTGTTGTCCAGGCTGGTCTCTACCTGCCTCAGCCTCCCAAAGTGCTGGGATTAAAGGTCTGAGATAATACGCCCAGCCACAAGATATTTTTTTTTTCATCAGTAGCTTTACTGCAACAAACAATATATCATTTAAGGCTGGGTGGGGTGGCTCAGGCCTGTAATCCTAGCACGTTGAGAGAACAAAGGATGAGGATCACTTGAGCCCAGGAGTTCAAGACCAGCCTAGACAGCATAATGAGACCCAGTATCGACAAAAAAACACAAAAATTATCCAGCCTTGAAGGCCACACACCTGTAGTCCCAGTTATTCCAGAAACTAAGGTGGGAGGATGGCTTGACCCCAGGAGGTCAAGGCTGCATTGAGCCAAGATTCCACTGCTGCGCTTCAGCCTGGGCAACAGAGCAAGACCTTGTCAAGAAAGAAAGAGAAAGATTTCTTTTTTTAAGTGGCAAGTATTTTTGTCCTATAAGGGGAAAATTATATTATAAAGCTGAGATAATTAAAATAGCATGTCTCTAGTGGAGATAAAGACAAATAGTTCAATGGCAGCTAATGGGGTCCAAAATTAAACTCAAGTATGTAAGGAAATGTGGCACCCATATTTTTAAAGTGTTTCAAATTAAGGATAATTAGTAAATGATATTTGAACAGCTGGTTAGATAATTGCTAAAACATAAAGATGAATTTCTAACTGTTCTTTCCCTCAAAATTAATTTCAAATGTATCAAACATTTATGATACAGTTTGAAAGCGCTGGAAAAAGTCTGAAAGTGAGTAGGATTTTCTATGGCCTCACATAAATCCCAACATGCAGCAGGAAAGATATTTAATTTTCTGTATAGAATAAAATCTCATTAACTAAATCAAAAGACAAATCAGAAGAGAGGAGGAAATATTTGAAACACTTAACGTAGTAGAGATATATATATGATATCCAAAAAGCTCTTACTAAACTTAAATACAGTGCAGAAATTGATCAACAATTTAAAAAATGCAAAGCAGTATTGACATATTTTTCCCTGACCAGACTGACAAAGACTAGAGGGTTAGTAATAATAGCTGGTTTTGGTGAGGATGGAAACATTTTTGTTGGGAGTGTAAATTGGTGTAATATTTGTGGAAGAGTATCTATTACTGTGTATCAAAATTTGAAACACAAATGTATTTCAATCTAGAACCATGAATTCTAAGGATTTATTCTAATGAAATAATAAGACAAGTATGTAAAGATGTTTGTGCAAGAATGTTCATTGTGTGGCATTGCTTTAAATGAAACAACTGAACTAATATTTGTATATTTACATATTACAAATGTATATAACATATATGTAAATGTAGTATATATGTAAATAGATATTTATGTAACACCATGCTCAGTCATATCTGGAAAGATATATAACTCTATAGTTAGGATGTTGATTCAAATCATTTTAGATATTAAGGTAATTTTTGCCTCAAAACAAAGGGCAGATCCAACCAAATCTCCAAGGATCCAGATTCTTTCCCTTGTCTTTGATTTGTTGTTTGACCATTGGGTTCCCCTAAAAAGATTTCTCTCATGGTCCCAAGATGGTGCCAGAGGCAATCACACTACTTGCTTGCTTTTTCTATTTAAGTAGGAATGTGAAGGAAAAAGCCTCTCTTCCAAGCATTGACTCTCAGTCTTTCCCTTCCATCTGGGCCATGAGTGTCTCCAAGGAAATAACACATACTGATTGTCAAACTCTCCTTAAGTGCAGCTGGGATCCCTTTTCCCAGAGTCTTAGGAACAGGATGGATGCCTGAATAAAATAGAAATTCTTTTAGGAAAAACAAATGGAATAGGGAGACGCTAGGTAGGCACCCACTGGTGCCCTATAACCACCACTGTCCAGAGTGGTTATCACTAAGGGATTGGATTATAGATTGTGTTGTGTCGACCTTGTTTTTACTGATTCTCAATTGCTTCTTTTTTTTTTTTTTTTTTTTTTAACAAAGATCGTATAACATTGTAACAGAGGGGAAAGTTTTTCCCTGATTATATTTTTTGTATAGAAAAATAATATATTACTGGCCGGGCACAGTAGCTCACGCCTGTAAGCCCTGCACTTTGGGTGGCTGAGGTGGGTGGATCACCTGAGGTTGGGAGTTCAAGACCAGCCTGACCAACATGGAGAAACCCCACCTCTACTAAAAACACAAAATTAGCTGGGTGTGGTGGTGCACACCTGTAATCCTAGCTACTCAGCAGACTGAGGCAGGAGAATCGCTTGAATCGGGGAGATGGAGGTTGTGGTGAGCTGAGATTGCACCATTGCACTCCAGGCTGGGCAACAAGAACAAAATTCCAACTCAAAAAAAAAAAAAAGGAAAAAGAAAAATAATATATTACTTTCATATATAACAATATATTTCTTTATAAATATATATTAGCATATACTTATATATAATAATATATTTCTTTATAAATATATATTACTGCATATTTTATATATTTTTATCTAAAAAAAATCAGTGGAAAATGTAGACCTGAAAATGTACTGATATCAGTAACTCTATCTTCACATACTAGAAATGTTCAACCTAGGCAATTGCTTGAAAGTCATAAATGTAGAAGATGAAATGTAAGCAAAGGGTTTTCTCTGCATACTAAGTAGTTCCTAATCCCTGTCTGCTTTGCCAACATGCTTCTCTGTGGGTACATGAGGAATTTGTAGAGGAAATGTATTTATAAGTATTTAGTGTTGAACAGAAGAATACAGAAAAGTAAGTGTATGCTACAGCATAGCTTCTATCTTCCTATCTCCTTGCCATTTTTCCTGCTTTCCTTAACTTGACATTTCTTCCCTTAGTACTTCCTAACATTATTACAACTAAATATTAAGAGCATAAGGTATCATCTTCAAATTGCCAAAAATGTTTAAATGTCACTAACGTTTCTAAAAAATATAGTCTGACCTCTGTGTCCCAGCAATCCCACTCCTGTGAGTACAGGCCTGACCAAAACATGATACAGATATTTCACCAAAGGACATGTCTAAGAATGTTCATATCAGCCCTATATATAATAACCCCAAAACTAAAAACAACACGAATGTCTCCAGCAGCAAAATGGAAAAGTTGTATATTTATACAATGAAATAGGACACAGCAAGGAGGTGAAACAAATGCATGCATGCAATACAGCATGAGTGAATCCCAAACACATGTTGAGGAATGAAGCCAGGCACAAAGAAGAACATGGTGTAAGATTCCATTCACATAAAACTCAAAAACAGGGAAAACAAATCAATGCTTACAGAAGTCAGAATGATGGTTACCTCATGGGAAGCAGTGAGCAGAAGGAGAATGTGAGGCATCTGGAATTTGGGCAATACTGGATTTGTTAACACAGATGCTGGTTATACAAGTGTGTTCAACTTGGTAAAACATATCAAGCTGTAAATTTAGAATACTTGTACTTTTTGTATGTATTGTACTTTTGGTTTAATTTTTAAAGTTTACTTAAAAATTATGGCCTGAAAATATACAGTTATCTTTTTCTTATATCTTAAAAATTTCTTATTTTTATTTCTTAAAAATAAGAAAGATGATCATATATTTTTTATTTTTAAGAAAGATACAATAACTGTATATTTTATCATCTCCTTCATATTTTAATGGATAATAAGAATACTCTTGGCTATATAGTATTGTCTTATCACATGATTCCTTCTACCCCTGAAATGTTACAAAACATATCAAGTGGAAAAGCAGATCCCAGCCTACCACTTAATTGAGTTCTCAAACCCTTTCTCTCACTTCTCACCCAGTACCCCTCCTTTCAACACTTCTGAGTCTCAGTTGGCTCGTGCGGACAATTTTCTCAGGCTCCTATTGTAATTAAGCCCTCAGTGGGTTTATGCCCTATCTCAGCAACTTGGTAATGGTCTGACTTAAAGTAACTAAGCTTTCAATGTCTCAGTTTTCTCACCTATAAATGTTGTTAATAAATAATTGTTCCTACATCATAGCATATCATTGTAAGGACTAAATGAGCTAAAAGGTGTAAAGCACTGAGAGTAGTGAGCTCATTGGACAACACTGACTTGCATTAATTCTATGGCACATCTTTTAACTTCTTAGAAATCAGATGCATTCTTCTAGCAATGGTGTCTTACCATCACTGTTGATCAGGTGGCAGTTATGACACAGTTGTCACTGCTTCTGAATACAGCTTTTATTTTCCTTTTTATGTGTACATGAGTGAAATATGAAAATAATACTTTATCTAAATAAGCAATTATTGGCCGCGGCGTGATGGCGCACACCTGTAATCTCAGTAGTTTAGGAGACTGAAACAGGTTCCTGAGGTCAGGAGTTTGACACCAGCCTGGCCAACATGGTGAAACCCTGTCTGTACTAAAAATACAAAAAAAAAAAAAAAAAAAAAAAAAAAAAGCAGGACGTGGTGATGCATGCCTGTAATCCCAGCTACTCAGGAGGCTGAGGCAGGAGAATTGCTTGAACCTGAGAAGTGGAGGTTGCAGTGAGCCAAGATCATGCACTACAGCAGAGTGAGATTCAGTCTCAAAAAAATAAATAAATAAAGCAATTATTTCAATAAGCACAAAATTAAAATTCTAGAACGAAGTTTTTGTTTTCTTTATGGTAAACATATCAGTGATGTATATTAATGGATGACATCTCAGATTTGGTGAATCGTCCTCATGAAATACCTCACAAAGTTGCTGTTAAAACCTTTCTAGATTATTCTATTTTTAATCTATTTCACGCATTATTTAAAATTATGTATCAAAACAATCATTTTAAACTCGATATTTTTTAGCGTTGTTTAAAGCTTCCCTATGGAATTGGGCAATGAGATACTTCCCAGGGAGGCAGTGAACTGTGACTAGACGCTCTGTATCACATGATTCCTTCCACTTGTCAAATGTCCTTTTTTTCCCTCCCCCACTGGCAATCCCAGAACATCCGCAGACTCAGGGCTGGTCACAAGGTGTTCCCACAGGCCTTCTCCTGACTGCCACCTCCCTGTTACTATCTCAGCTCAAATGTCAAATCTCCATAAAGGACCTCCACCAACCCACAAGCCCAGTGGTTTTCCAACTTGGCTGCATATTGGAGCCACCTGAGGATCTTTCAGTAATCCTGACACCTGTGTCTTACCACCAGAAATTCTGATTTAATTGTTCAGTGGTGCTACCTGTGCATCAGGATTTTTGTTTTGTTTTGAGATGGAGTTTCGCTCTTGTTGCCCAGGCTGGAGTGTAGTGGTGCAATCTCAGCTCACCACAACCTCCGCCTCCCCGGTTCAAGCGATTCTCCTGCCCCGGCCTCCTGGGTGCTGGGATTACAGGCACACACCACCACGCCGGGCTAATTTTGTATTTTTAGTAGAGACGGGATTTCTCCATGTTGGTCAGGCTGGTCTCGAACTCCCGACCTCAGGTGATCCGCCCACCTCGGCCTCCCAAAGTGCTGGGATTACAGGCATGAGCCACCGCGCCCAGCGGGCCTCAGGATTTTTACGAACTCTCCAGATTATTCTAATGTGCAGCCAAGATTGAGAACCACCGCATTACTCCGTTTGACTATTTTCTGATATTCTTTTATTTGCTGACTTGTCCGGATCCAACGTCATCCACGTTTGTACCCCAGCACCTTGCGCAATGTCTGACACACATACTAGGTCAACAACTGTTTTCTAATATTGTGGAATCAACTGAGTCTTACAGTGCGACTTCTGAGAAGTGTAAGGACCTTCAGCGTCTTCAATAGTTGCCACTCAGACCGAGAAGAATTCAGGAAGTATTTCAGATGGGGTCACTCCCTGGACGCTAAATAACACGCAGTTGCTGGCCCACACCTACCCAGCCCTCTCCAGGCCCCAGCTGCCAAGCCGAGCGGGATGTTAATGGGACTGTCGGTCCCCTCTAGGTCCTCCGCTTTGATCTGACCTAAGGCAGCACTGGGACCGTCTAGCAGATCGCTCCCTGGCCCACAAACTTCTGGTCACAAGGCAGGGCATGAGTGCTTGTTTACCTGTTTTGGGGGTATCAGAGAACAAACAATGAAGGAGTCTCAGTGAAAGGGAAACTCTCACAGCGGGGTTCCGCGCACGCTGAACAAGGGGGCGCTGCGTCTTCTACATTTCCACCCGCTGCGCGCTTCCGGGGGGTGCCGGGCAGCCGGCTGCTGGCCGCGGACAGGACTGCAGCTGGTCGGGACACACAACGGCAAGAAAAGGCCTCAGAGCACCAATATAATTTTTAAACCATTTCCCGCCAATGGTGCACCCAGGATGTGCCAAGCTAGCAAAATCTCCGATGTCTCCAAGGAACTAACTTCAAGATGTGTTATAAGTGAAAAGGCAAGGTGTGGAATAGAGTGTATAAAAGCGTTCCTATAGGTGGGGGACAGATAAAGAGAAGTTCAGGTGCGTTTACGTACTTGCTGCTGCAAACGTAACATAATAGCCCCAGAAATACGCAAGAGAAACTAATCGTGGTGGCTTTCACTTCGAGGAATTGGGGCGCGAGAGTTGGCAATCTGATGGCTTTGGGTTGCTGGGTCTTTTTTAACTCGTGCAAGTACGTTAAGTATATACTGATTTTATATTATACAATACATATTACGTATAATGTATTGTTGATATATTCATATATGTATGTATGCATTATCAGTTGTTAGCGTCAAAGTGTCTAAATTAACCTTTGCTCTGGTGGATCACAGAGAAACATAGAAGATTCTCGGCGTCAAGGGGCAAAGAGGGAGGGTGAGAGGAAATATATGGGATCCCCTACCCCCGTAATTTTTCCCAAAAGACAATCTGAAATGGCTGTGTAATTGTAGGGAGCGGTGATAAGATACACTGAGGCGCTCGAATACCTGAGTGCCACCCCGACTGTATTTGGAGATCTAAGCAGCCAATGGCTGGAGGGGAAGGCGGAAGAGGGGTGGGGTTTCGAAACATTCTCCTAATCCTTCTCCGCGCAGTAAGCGCCAGGAATCCAGACCCTAAGAGAGCCCTCCCTGGCTCTGGCGCCCGACGCCTGAGTTTGAGCCCCTGCGTGGAATTGACTTTTTTTTTTTTTTTTTTTTTTTGCCTGGGCTGTGCATCAGGATGGGAGCATTCGCCGCGCGTTCAGCACCCTAAAAGACTCCTAGAGGCGGCGTTGTCTGCTGTGCTGGAGAGTGCGCAGTCCCAGAGATGAGTGTTTCGGGATTAGGGCGTCCGCCAGGGTCCTGCGCTCAGAGGAGGGAGAGACCAGACGAGCCTTCTCGCTTCCAGGCCCTTGCGCAATTCGAAGGCTTCGAACTTTTAGGAGGAGGCCAGAAGCTCTCCTAAAGTCCCCAAACCCTAGCTTTAGAGAGCGCTTTCATGTGGCAGACAGGCGCACCGCGAACCCCAGCGAGGAGTAGGAGGAGAGGAAATGTATCTGGAGGGGATGGAGGAGAGAACTGGCTGTTGCTTCGCCGCGGCTCTCTCTCCGGATCGCCCCGCAGTAAAAGCTCGGGGCCAGGGGAAGCCGTTTTCTGTTAACGGTTTCAGAGGTCCAGGCAGAAGGCACCGCCTTCTCCAGCTTCTCGGTCCTCCTGAACTTGAGGTCCACAAGTTGTGTAACTTCAGGCAAGTTATTTATCTCTCCGAGCCTCGGTTTTCTTAACTGTAAAGCGAAGATGCTGAAAGCACCTACCTTCAAGAGGCAGTAGTGAGAGCCTAAATGGGATAATGTATGCCAAGGGCTTGGCCCAGCCCCAGCACTTAGAGAGTGGACAACCCCGGTCATGATTATGCCAAGCAAGGATGACCGGTTCTACTCCAAAGTTGGGGTTTACAGCGGAGTTATGGAGCCCAGTTGCCCCCAGAGACTCATTCTTAAGGTCCAGAGGCTGTAGATGGGCACTGAATGCCATTCACTGGCTTCCTCTGAAGACTCACTTCCTAGGAAGGGTCCCATTCCGTAACCCACATCTGACGACCTCCCCAAGGAAAGGGTCCCCATTCCATAGCCTACATCTGACCCCACCCCAAGGAAAGGGTCCCCGTTCCATAGCCTACATCTGACCCCACCCCAAGGAAAGGGTCCCCGTTCCATAGCCTACATCTGACTCCTCCCCAAGGAAAGGGTCCCATTCCATAGCCTACATCTGACTCCTCCCCAAGGAAAGGGTCCCCATTCCATAGCCTACATCTGACCCCTCCCCAAGGAATGGGTCCCCATTCCATAGCCTACCTCTGACCTCCTCCCCGAAGGAAGGATCCCATTCCATAGCCTACATCTGACCCCCTCCCCAAGGAAAGGGTCCCCATTCCATAGCCTACATCTGACTCCCTCCCCAAGGAAAGGGTCCCCATTCCATAGCCTACATCTGACCCCACCCCAAGGAAAGGGTCCCATTCCATAGCCTACATCTGACTCCCTCCCCAAGGAAAGGGTCCCCATTCCATAGCCTACATCTGACCCCCTCCCCAAAGAAAACAAGGACCCACCCGTGCCCCATTCACACGTACTTAATTTTCCCTCTAGGAGCACCGCAGCCCAGACCGCTCGAATTCACATCCCCAGGCTACCATTTTCAGCTGGGTGCTTTGAGCCAGGGTCTTCACCTCTCTAAGCATCACTTTACTCTTCTGTAAAATGGGATCATAACAGTTTAGGGTGCTGTTTCTTTTCAAAGAGCATGCAAGTAAAGCAGAGCCGTCCGCTGCTGCTGCTGCTTTTCTTATTCTTCTCCTTTGCGAATTTGCAAATAAACTGTATTCTTGAAAAGTCAACCCTAAGTGGTGGAGAAATGATCCTAGCTGCTCTTTCCTGCCCCTTGCATGCGCCTTTCCTGTGGCTCCTTCTTAATCTATCGCGGGAGGGAGTTCCAGGGACCATCCCGGCCCCTGCCGAGTGATTAAGCAGCGCAGGCCGGCCTGGCCCTGGGGGCCTCCTCCGGACTTCCCTCGACAGCCGCCCTCCGCAGTTAATCTTGCTCTGCACTTGCTCTGTCCCCTCAATTTGCAGATGCCGCCACTGAGGCCCTCAGGGACCCAGAGCGAGTGGATCCAGATGGACTTCCAGTGAAGGGTGCCTTCTCCTGGAGCGCGAACCCTGCGGGAGGCTTCCGACTCCTCACTTAACTCCTTCGTGCTCAGGCGTTTAACCAAGTAGGTGGAGAACAAAAGCTGAGCTAAATACCCTGTTTTCTTTTTTTGACAAGTAATCGGCCGGAACGGCAAAATCCCAGCGGGTGGCGGGAGAGACTGGAGGCCTTGGGAAAAACAGAATGCTAATGGCGGCCTGGTGGGGGCGGAAGGCACACCCTGGTTAGGGCGCCCCGGCCGCCTCGCTTTGAAGTGCACCTCTCCAGCCGAGCTCACCGGGAGGGCGCTTGATTTCCCCTTCGGGGAAATAAAAAAGAGCTGCTAGAGTAACCGGGGACTCTCTTTGGTTCTGACTGACTCACTCCTGCTGGTTCACGTTGCTTTTGACCTGTTAGCTCCTGGCCTCCCCCATCGGACTGGGAATCCCCGGGAGGAAAAAGACTAAGGTTTATTCAACCACGTTTAGCTCCTGTATCTTAATACGAAGCTCAGTGTAAGTGTAATGGCGAGTAGTAGGAAAGGCTTCCTATATAGGTGCCATGTGTTGTTCTAATTGCTTCATATTATATATGCTGTTATTATACAGGTGGGGAAACTGAGACACACAGGGGTTAAAGAGCTTGCCCAGACTCACTAACATAGCAAAGGCTGTAGCCACAAATGCATACATTTCTGAATACAAGGTTCTGCTTTTCTCTTAGGTGTCTGAAAACGGAGACCTTTAAGGAGTCACCGCGTCAGTTTTTCTATCCTGTTGTCTGTCTTTCCTTTCCCCTTCCCTCTCACTGTTTCTCACTTGGTTATCTTATGAACTTAGTTATTTTTGCTAATTCCCCCAAGCCAGACTTCCTCTCTCTTCTTTTCTCACATAGGGTCTGGATGGGGGACTCCAGCTACCCCTGTCAT
Source organism: Cheracebus regulus (assembly GCA_963574635.1). NCBI lineage: Eukaryota > Metazoa > Chordata > Mammalia > Primates > Pitheciidae > Cheracebus > Cheracebus regulus. The sequence goes on from CAUYQU010003187.1 coordinate 15,590, forward strand.
ATTGAAGCTTCGGTCAACAGGATTTGGGTTCTGCCCACCTGTTGTGTAGACATCTTGCTGCACCTGTATCATAGCGGTGCCTTCTGCTGAAACATTAATTTTCATAGATTCTGTCAATTCTGTCAGTAACATACAATTGACTTACATTCAGGTTAACATTTCCCCTTGGTGACATGGTGTTTGCTTCCCTTAACAGCTATACTACAAATCCAGCACTATTTTTTTTCTATTTTGCTATGGAAGAAGCTTAGCGTGGACATACAAAAGACATGCAACAATGTAAGAACCTTGAGACAGAAAAGGTTTTAAAAATGAAAACTATAAAGTCAAAAAAATATAAAAATGCCAGGTCTATTAATTTAGAAAGATCTTTGTTTTCTTTTCCTCTTAGGAAAAAAAACTTGCTTTAGTCTTTGTGGTTATGAAGCCTAAGACCTGACACTGTATGTGACCTGTGTTAGCTGTTCTAGCACACCGATTCAGGAAAGCTTTTCTTTTAACTGATGAGCACCTACTGTGCTCCAGGCTTTCAGGGTAGAAAAGTGAGCAAGATAGACGGAGCCCCATGTAACTTTCACATATAATGTAGCAAGAATTAGCCAAATGTTCCCAAAATACACTTTCTTTCTTTAGAGTGTTTTACTTTTGTTGCCTAATATGGCTTTTCTTGTTATTATATAATCCCATATATGTGACGAGGAAAAAGGAAAAGATGATGACGATGAAACAGCAACTAAATACAGAAATTCATTAGCAGTTTAAAAAATACCTTCATTAAAAAGGTAAGTCATGATTATGTGCTATTTGCCAAAGATTCTTGATTCAACCTTTAGGAAAAGATTATTTGTCTTTTGTAATAAGCAACTACTACTGTGTTTATTAACATCCATTTCAGGATTCCTTCACCTCCTCATGTTTTAACAGCAAACCACAAGTGCATTAACAAGGCAGATATATAGACTTAGAACAAAGATAATGGTTTAAATTGGTCATTTTTTTTGTTGAAAAAATACCATGGGTTTAATATAACCCTTCACATCACACATTTGTAGATCTGCTTTGGGTTTTTTTGGTTTTGTTTTGTTTTTGTTTTTATAAAGCAATTGGTTAGTGTGTTTCAGTGTCATGGTGAAATTAAATTCTAAAAATTCCTATAAAAGTGAAACTGTTGGTGGGAGTATCTTGCTGTTGTCAGCAGAATCAACACTGCTTGTCCTTGCCAAGACGCTTTATCTTATGGGACACTTTATATATATATATATATATGAAACATGAACAACCTAACGGTGATGAAAGCTCCCTCCCTCTTTGGAAAGCACAGCAGAGGTGGCAGATCTGGCCATCAGAGAACAAAGGGCCAAAGAGTGAACCTGAGATGGTGAAATAAAATGTAACATCAACAAAGAAAGAGCCATAGATAAATAGTAAAAGGACCAACTCACCACAAAAAACCCATTGACGCTTTCCCAGAGTCCAGGCGAAGCGCTGGTGACCGGTTAATGTTGGAATGTTTTCCTAGGGTTAAAAGGAGAACCGGCAGCAAGTCTGCTCAGAATTTACAAAGTGTTTGAATAACATGGACAGTGTTTGGATAACACGTTTTTAGTGGGGGTGAAAATAATAGTATTTATTGGGACATTTATATGGGCCCCCTCGGTTGTGGGGGGTGGGTGGCACACCGGGAGAGGTAAACCATATATCACTGCACTCATCTAAAGTTCACCTCTGTAATGTATCCATATGTGTGTAAATGTATTTAATGTATAATAGTCCTGTTGCAGCCAAATGCTTCTCAGTTTTGCTTTTAAAAGATCAATGCATGGATGATGATTACCTTTCAGGGGGAGAAAGAGATAAAGAGGTCATCTGGTCAAGTTGGCAATAACTTTGACCAAGACAGTGGCATGAAAGTGGCATTATTCCTCAGAACAATAGAGTGTGAGATCTTTAATATTCTCACATACAGACTTGGCCTTGGCTTCCTGGTAGCCTTCAAAGATTTCTGCTTGCTCCATCTCAGGCTGAAAGGTGCAAGATTTGAGTTAATCCAGCCAGTATTTGGGTGTGGGGTTCCAAGGGGTCTCCATGTTTCCTCCCCGATGTTGATGTTTTTGTTCAGTGTATTCCAATACACTGTCAGTTGAGCCACATAAACCAGGCACCTTTCAATAAATGTCTCATTTGGATTTCATGAAGCTTGGGGTGTAATTGAAATCAAACAGCAAACAGGCTGGAAGGCTCTGTGATTGGCCCACCCAATCTAAGGAGGGTGCTGCCTGATGTGTTCACTTAAGCCACTGCTTTGGACTTTCTTTGCTATTCCTATTACTGGAAAGGAGTCCCTGGATTTTAAAGTGTGGCTGGGACACATGAAAATATTTTTTATGTCTCTTCCCCTGGCTACAAGTAATATTGAGCCAGCAAAATGAAAGCCCATTTCAAACAGGAAATCACAGACTTGCTCATCTATAACGCTCCAGGCATTTTAGACTAGTATATTCTAAATGTAGTAATAATAACAATGTGATTAGCTAATTAACACAGAACAATTAAATGAGATTTCTTTTTCTTTACCCAGCCAGAAAAAAAAAAATCTTTAGTTGAAACAGTGCTTTTCATTTTTTAAAGAGAACTTGTAACATATATTTACAAATGTAGTGTGATACAACATGTAATATAATATTATGTACATGTTTTCCACGTTCCAAAATTCCTGGGTCCTAGAGTAGTTTTCTAGAAACTGAATTTTTATTCTCTTTGAATTTGTCTTTGCTTCTCCAACTGTCAAATGTATTCAAATTTGGATAAAATAATAGATTTATTGGGGAAGTGGGTAGATATAAACCAAAATTTCCTGCCCCCAAGAATCAATACAAATCCTAATTATACACATCGTGTATATATTTAATAATTGGGTGGTGCTCATACTGAACTTATGCGCTTTCAAAAGCTTGCTCTGGGGCTGGAATAAAATCAGCCCTTTCTGATGTGGCTCGGGGGACAGCTGGCCCGCGTTATTCGCGCCAGAGTGGGTCGGAACGATGCCTGTTGCCTGCGATGGCACTTTGCCACGCGAAGCGCTTCCCTGGCCGCGTCAAAAGCATTTTGAAGGGACACCGAGGCCCGCTTCTTGCTTTGTTAAAGCGCAAAACTGTCATGTACCTTTGGCCACCCTAGCTCCAAATAATGTGAGATTAGGTCTCATATTAGGGAGATTTCTCATCCCTACTTTTCCCTTAGACATCTTGCAACTCAGGTCATGGATAACGTGGAAGATCCCACGAATAGTAACCAAGATCCTCTAGCCCAGGGATAGATACGTCGTCAAAGCCGCCCAAGCGGCGCGGCCCCTTTCTTTCCTTGTGCTCGCCCTCACGGAATCTCCCAGGTTGATAATCATGAAGTCTTCACAGCGCTATACTCTGAACAATCTATACTCGAGACTTCCTTGGGTCAAGATAACACTAATGCAGGGGAGGAAGGCATGGTCAATGTAGTGATCAAAGCAGACAGCCGTGCCAAACCTGAACTATACTGATGGGACGAAATGCAGGGAGCGCAGGGCAGAACGCGCTCAGTACCAGCTTTTTGGTGATCTGCTCCTGGCCACTCTGGCCCGGGACCTACAAGGCCACTGCGCCAGCCCATTCTTCTCAACTTGCCCTCTCCCCTCTGGCAGTGCCTTGAACCGGAAAATCTTTGCGCACTCCTGGTTTTCACCAGCACCCACAGGCGAGCGCGCGCCCGCGCGAACACACACATACATACACCCTTCCCACCCCCACCCCCACCCCCCGAAAAAACTGTGATAAATGCCCTGGAGACTCCAAGTGCATTAAGGACCTCATTCTCGGAGACCCTAGACAAGCCGATGTTGGTGTTGCGGTGGCTGGAAAGCTGGGTTGGAAAGCTCCGCACTGTTCTACACTTGCGTGTGCGCGCTCAGCAATCCTTTGGCCACCTCATCTGTTGTGGGCGAAGAGTTTCCCGTGTGATCGCGTTCGGTTGGGGAAGCAGTGTCTGGACATCTCAGCCGGAAAATGCGCTCCCGGAGCGATTACTGACGACGTCTGTAATTGCTTATTAACAGCGAATATTCAGGCTTCTCCTTATCCGCAAGGAAATGTGCCCCCAGCTTCTGTAATAATGAAACAATAAAATATGACGGCCCCGCTCTTGACTAACTGCGGAAACGCAGCGAAGAAACAAGCAGCTGGAGTTTAATTCAATATCAAACTGATTATTTCACTAATTATTCTACCTTCTGTGTTAGCCGCAGAGTAGAGGCGCAGGGAATCCTAACTGCAGGGCTGCTAGGGAACCTTTGTTTCTTGGTGTCAGGCCTCACTGAAGATGCTGGTGAAGGGACGGAATCCAGGATCAGGAAAACTGAGCAGCGTGGATTTTAAGTGGTGTGGAATAAAAGTGATAGTCTACTCGAAAGCAGGCGTGATGGCGTATGAAGTGGGTGTTAGCTCGCTTAGTTTCACTCTTGTCCTGTCCCCAGTACCCTACCCTATCCAGGCTTCTGCTTTAGAAGCTGAGAGCTTAGGTCCTCGAGAATGGCAATGTGCTCTGACCGTCCCCGGAATCCCAAAATCCTAGCGCGAGTTTCCTCTCTACAAATCTTTCCCACTTTTGCAGTGGGAAAGGTTCGGGAAAGGATGGGAACAAACAAAAAGTGGTTCCTGTGCGTTGAAGGCCATGGAGTCCGTCTTCAACGAGAGGAATGTGTGCTTTGAAGTTACAGCTTCCAACAAGGAAAGAGACTTCCTTGTCTCCAACTCCCCCCATTTCCAACTCGCCCCAGTTCCCCCCAGCCTCCGGGAGAGGCGCTTCCCTGCAAGCAATCAGCTTGAAGAGTCTTTCTCCCTCTGGCCTCTAAAATCTGTTCCAGCCATCTCTTTCCTCGCGCAGAGGGCTGAGATGACTAATGTGCCAAGGATGGACACCTCTACGGAGACCTCAAACCTTGTTCCTTAAACTCCAGCGAAATTACAGACACCAGGATTCATTCTCACAGCGGGACGCAGTCAAAAAAAAAAAAAAAAAAATCAGGCTAAAGGAAAAGAAAGTCGTAGGCGACTTGATCCAATTAGTAAATGCCTAATTGAATTAGTGTCACCTCCGTCAGCCAATAGGAGGGTCTCCGGGCTGTGAGGCCGGGAAGCCCCTCCCTGGCGGCAAGTATATAAAGCAGCCAGTGACAGCCCATAAGTTTTCAAGTGGTCAACTTGACCGATGGTTTGGAAATCGAAAAAGGGCAGAAAGACGCGGGCTAGTGGGTGGATGGGAACAAAGATCTAAGTCCCCTTCTCCCAGCGAGTGAGTGTGGGAGGAGGGTGGGGGTCCTGAGGAGCAAGAGGTACGAGGAAGGAAAAGGAGAGGGCTTCTGGGTTAGTTTCCACCTCCTGCTTTCCAACTCACGGCGCTTTTCTTGCAAAAAGGACGCTGGATTCAGGGCGCACCAGTACGCGCCGTAGCTGCCCGCGAGTCGGCAGGTGGGTAGCCCCGGCGCAGGAGGAAGGGGAAGTTACCTTCCCCTCGGAAGAGGGCGCTGGCTCCCCCATCCTGCCTTTATAATAAGGCCACCGGAGGAGAGGAAGCAGCCAGCTGCCGTCTGCGCTTTGCAAAGCATGCAGTTAGGGGAGCAGCTCTTGGTGAGCTCAGTGAACCTGCCCGGCGCGCACTTCTACCCGCTGGAGAGTGCGCGAGGCGGCAGCGGCGGGAGCGCCGGCCACCTCCCCGGCGCTGCCCGGTCTCCTCAGAAGTTGGACTTAGACAAAGCGTCCAAGAAGTTCTCCGGCGGTCTCTCCTGCGACGCGGTGAGCGGGGAGCCCGCAGCCGCCAGCGCAGGGGCCCCCGCGGCCATGCTTAGTGACACCGACGCCGGGGACGCCTTTGCCAGCGCTGCGGCAGTGGCCAAGCCAGGGCCCCCGGACGGCCGCAAGGGCTCCCCCTGCGGGGAGGAGGAACTGCCCTCCGCCGCTGCAGCCGCCGCCGCCGCCGCCGCCGCGGCTGCAGCCACTGCGCGCTACTCCATGGACAGCCTGAGCTCCGAGCGCTACTACCTCCAGTCCCCCGGGCCTCAGGGGTCCGAGCTGGCTGCGCCCTGCTCACTCTTCCCGTACCAGGCGGCTGCTGGGGCGCCCCACGGACCTGTGTACCCGGCTCCTAACGGGGCGCGCTACCCCTACGGCTCCATGCTGCCCCCCGGCGGCTTCCCCGCGGCTGTGTGCCCACCCGGGAGGGCGCAGTTCGGCCCAGGAGCCGGCGCGGGCAGTGGCGCTGGCGGTAGCAGCGGCGGGGGCGGCGGGCCCAGCACCTATCAGTACAGCCAGGGTGCTCCGCTCTACGGGCCGTACCCTGGAGCCGCAGCGGCGGGATCTTGCGGAGGATTGGGGGGCCTGGGGGTTCCCGGTTCTGGCTTCCGTGCCCACGTCTACCTGTGCAACCGGCCTCTGTGGCTCAAATTCCACCGCCACCAAACTGAGATGATCATTACGAAACAGGGCAGGTGAGCGCAGCGTGAAGGGTACCGTGGGTTCGGGGATAAAGGGTGAATGTGTGGTCCAGGGGAAGATCCGGGATGAGGGAGCTGTACCCGGTCGTTCCGCGCGGTGCTTAGAGTGTTTCACCGAGCGCAATAAATCTCCGTAGACACCGCATCTCCAATGCTGTGTCCCTCTGTGTCCGCGCACCGGCGGCTCTTGCAGGGTGCTAACGTTGCGGCTGTACGCGCCTTTTCCCTCCATCATCCTCACCTGAACAGACCTGGAGGAGGCGGAAATGGAAATTAGGGCATGTCCTCCAGCTGGATGCATTAGATCCGCCTGCTCGGCGGTCTGCTGGTGCACGCCTGCAAGCCGGCAAGTAGCCACGGGTAGGGAAAGGTTCAAGAGCTGGCCACCTGAGCGCAGTAGATGGGCTCCCGCAGTTTTAGGCGCCAGGGTCTCCACGGGGCGTCTCCGGAAGGTGGGTGAGAGGGCTAGAGCGCCGGCCTCGGAAGGTTGGTCGGAGTAGGTGGTTAGACCGGCCCTGGAGTCAGACCTGGCTCGGGTTCGGTGCGAGAGAAAGTTCTGATACACATCCAACTGCTAAACTGGCCACTTCTTGGGAAAGGGAGGGGTGGGTGCTGAGAGAGGGGCACTCGAAGGGGACTTTTATCCTAAAGTTTTAATATGTATTTTTAACAAGAATAACCTAATATTGTTCTCTGGTACTTTTTTAAATGATTCATTTAAAAATTAGTAGTTTTTAACAACCTAGGAGAAAAATTTTAATGAGCATCTGAAAGGGCTGAGAACCTGAGGGTTTGGAAGCACGTGAATTTGGTTTATACTGACGTTGGGGCAGATTTTATTTTATTTCATATTTTATTTTGAAAAGAGGGAAAGGTTCCAAGAGCTGCCAACTAAAAATATTTCACATCGTTTAAGGCCACTTGCTCTACGAGCATTCTGTTCATTGCAAACTTTTAAATGTGCTCTGACCCTATCCCAGGTGTCTGGGGAACCTGCTGGGATCCGGGCCCATTCTAGGACACCCCGATTTAAATCTTTTTCTGGTTCTATTCCCTTGCACACAGGCGCATGTTTCCTTTCTTGAGCTTCAACATAAACGGACTCAATCCCACCGCCCACTACAATGTGTTCGTAGAGGTGGTGCTGGCAGACCCCAACCACTGGCGCTTCCAAGGGGGCAAGTGGGTGACCTGCGGCAAAGCCGACAATAACATGCAGGGTGAGCAGAGAAGAGACCCGCGCCGGGTGGAACCGGCTGGTGGGAAGAAATCGAAACCCTCGACTCAGACAGTTCACATTTAAAGCTAGCACTCGTTTTCCCTTCCATTCTGAGGCCTAGAGGTGTTAGTGAGAGTTTCTTTGTGTTGATTGTTTGACGTGAGGAGAATTTGCTAAGTCAGATTTCTCGCCTGCCAATATATAGATATTTAGAACCTTTAAGACATCACCCCACCCCACCCCAATCCCTACATTTAAGAAACGGTAGTCATAAGCTCTCCAGGTGGGATGGGCTCCTGGGATTCTAAAGTTCACTTGAGAAAGCCCAGCCAAAGTTTAGTTGACTCATAAATGTCCAACTACCTTCCATGGGATGTTGCTCTTACAGCTTTAGAAGGCCCCAAATTGACCTTCAAGTGCTATCTCCTATTAGCTCCATTTTTAAATTCTGAAATATCATTCAGGCAAGTGCCTAGTGCAAGGAAGGCTGGAAGCCCAGGGGCCCAGGAGGGATATCAGTGTAGTCCTACTGGTCTCCACTGGCCTCCTTAAGCAACTTTTGCTGGGAGACCAGCTGTAAGTCTCGCTCTTACACCTTGCCCATAGCTAAGAGACATCCCTCCCCTTCTCCTATTTGTAAACAGCCCTATATACTTGGGTTTTGTGTTTTGTTTCATTTTTTCTCTTAGGCAACAAAATGTATGTTCACCCAGAGTCTCCTAATACTGGTTCCCACTGGATGAGACAGGAGATTTCATTTGGGAAATTAAAACTCACCAATAACAAAGGCGCAAATAACAACAACACCCAGGTAGAGTGACAGAGGAGGAGGGGGTGTCTTCTGCTCTGATTATAAGTCTTTTTCCTAATAAGAGTTCCTACTCTTTTTACTGTATTTATAATATTTGCAGTTGTGACCTTTTGGCTCGCCTGTTTCTAACCATTTTTGTTCTTTTGGTCTTTCTTATCTTCACTTTCTTATTGGATTTCAGTAACAATGAGTTGACTTAGGAAGAGAAATACCGAAGTCTTTTGAGAATTTAGGAAACCAAGAGGAAAGCGTATTTATCAAAACCACATACCAAGCTATGTTTTAAATTTTTTGAAAAGTAGGGGGAGGGGGCAATAATGAGGCCTTTAAAATTGCAATAAGCAAAGAGAGCTGTTGGTGAGGAGCATTTAGGGGTCCCATACTTAAATACATAATTTGTCAAAATCTAATTTTGTTGACCACTAAGAGACTTTTTAGATTTAGCAACTTTTTTTTTTTGTATTCTTTCCAGATGATAGTCTTACAGTCCTTACACAAATACCAACCCCGACTCCACATTGTTGAAGTTACAGAGGATGGCGTAGAGGACTTGAATGAGCCCTCAAAGACCCAGACCTTTACCTTCTCAGAAACGCAATTCATTGCAGTGACTGCCTACCAAAACACCGATGTGAGTGTCCCAGACATCTCAAGAATCTCTAAAGCTAAGGTCCAGCATGATAAAGCCCTCAATGACTGTTTTTCTCCCCCATCTAGATTACTCAACTAAAGATTGATCATAACCCCTTTGCAAAAGGCTTCAGAGACAACTATGATTCGTAAGTATAACTTTTATCCACATTTGCATGATCAGCTCTGAACAGGACATACGTCAACAGACACTTTGCTGAGAATATATTTTAGGAAGAGCTTTTACCTTTGAGATTTTTACCTATCTTTATTTTTCCAATTTTTTTCCCCTTTACTAATGTTGCTTTAGAATTTTTTCAAAAGGGTTGTGTTAATTTCTGAAGAAATGGTAAAGACTTAAAAATTAAGAGTTTTTGTTTTAGCATGTGAGTGAAGACTTGAAATTTTAAGAATCTGCATTTATATACCTTCCTTTTCATTTGATCCACCTTTTTTATTCTCCCAAGAGCAGATATGATTACTCTCCCCCACCCCCGCTTTTTTTTTTTTTTTTTTAACATAAGAAAAACCTGAAACTAAGAGGATGTAATTTCACAACGTGAAACAGCACGGCCCTGCTGTTTTTAAAATCTGAGTTTTCTACCACCACAACCAATGTTTTCTCCGTCACATTGACGAAGGAGGTTTGATCGGAGTTTTTCACGTTCTAGACTAGTAAAGGTAGATTTTCTATAGTTTAAATACTTGATCCCTAGGAGGAAACGTTTTCTTACAATGGTAGGAAATTTTACCCAATAAGCCAAGAGTCCAGCTAACATCCGCCAATGCATCTCCTGACTGTTCTTCTAGTCCAACAGACCAGCACTTTCGTACAGATAACCAATACAGCCTTTTTCATTTCTGGGAGGCGGTTTGTTTGGGGACAACATTAGGATTTTTTTTAAGTGTTTCTCTTTATATTGTAGCATGTACACCGCTTCAGAAAATGACAGGTTAACTCCATCTCCCACGGATTCTCCTAGATCCCATCAGATTGTCCCTGGAGGTCGGTACGGCGTTCAGTCCTTCTTCCCGGAGCCCTTTGTCAACACTTTACCTCAAGCCCGCTATTATAATGGTGAGAGAACCGTGCCACAGACCAACGGCCTCCTTTCACCCCAACAGAGCGAAGAGGTGGCCAACCCTCCCCAGCGGTGGCTTGTCACGCCTGTCCAGCAACCTGGGACCAACAAACTAGACATCGGTTCCTATGAATCTGAATATACTTCTAGCACCTTGCTCCCATATGGCATTAAATCCTTGCCCCTTCAGACATCCCATGCCCTGGGGTATTACCCTGACCCAACCTTCCCTGCAATGGCAGGGTGGGGAGGTCGAGGTGCTTATCAGAGAAAGATGGCAGCTGGACTACCATGGACCTCCAGAACAAGCCCCACTGTGTTCTCTGAAGATCAGCTCTCCAAAGAGAAAGTGAAAGAGGAAATTGGCTCTTCTTGGATAGAGACACCCCCTTCCATCAAATCTCTAGATTCTAATGATTCAGGGGTATACACCAGTGCTTGTAAGCGAAGGCGGCTGTCTCCTAGCACCTCCAGTAATGAAAATTCTCCTTCCATAAAGTGTGAGGACATGAATGCTGAGGAGTATAGTAAAGACACCTCAAAAGGCATGGGAGGGTATTATGCTTTTTACACAACTCCCTAAAGAGTTATTTTCACCTCAAAAGTTAGCTAACTTTTTGCAGATGGACTTGGTGGTGTTTTTGTTGTCTTCTTTGCCTAGGTTGCCAAAAAGATGTTTGCCTTCCACCTTGATGCATCCTGTTTTGTGCAATTATCTAAAAGAAGGTGCCAAAGCTTTTTGATTGCTGCAGGTAACTGAAACAAACCTAGCATTTTTTAAAAAAAATACAATGGGAGACTTTAAGGTATTTTAAAATTTGAAGTGTATCCAAGGTTCTGTATTTATTTGAGACACTAACCATTCAAAGAAGCAGGCTGTGAATATTGAGTGCCCAGTGCTATCAAATGAGTTAAAATCTTTGATTCTCATTTCTATTTGTAAAAGCTTAAGCAAATAGAAGCCGAGTGTTAAGGTGTTTTGCTTCTGGAAGAGGGCTAGGCCTTCAGTTTCAGCAGGAGACATTTTGCTGTTACATTCCGCCAGGGGCAAAAGATATTAGGCCCAGGAATCAAGAAAAGCTTTTGTGAAAGTGATGGTTTCACCTGACTTTGATTCCTTACCACCCTGGCTTTTGGAACAAGCCATGTTTTCGCTAGTCCAGGATTGCCTCACTTGAGACTTGCTAGACCTCTGCTATGTGTGGGAGTGACCAATAGGACTCAGGAGAGGGGAAGGGAGGGAGTCGCCAAAAAAAAAAAGAGAGAGAGAGGGAATTTAAAAGTGTACAGTTGTGTGTTTAGATACACTGTAGAATAATGTGGAATATATTGTACAAATAGTCTACATAGGTGTCTGGGATAATGTAAAATTGGTGCTTTGGCTTTGTAAAGATTTGCAATTCACTTAACAGCTGCAGGGGCAAGGGGAGAGTTTCATCATCCCCATGATATTGGGAATATTCTGTTTACTTCTTAGATAGTCAAGAGTGTATTCAGCTACTCTGTACTAACTTGAACCATGTTTAAGGAAAACTCCTATTTCATCTTCTTCCTGCGCCATCCCCTCTCCCTAATTTGGTAATGTGAAGAAACTAAACCTGATGCCACAGCTTCTATAGGCTTTTTAGAGATCTTGGATTTTTATGTACAGTCTTAGTCATTTATAATAAATGTGGTTCAATAAGGGAACGGGTATAGCTCTGTCTTCTGTACTGCTGGGTTTTTCATCTTTGTTTTAAAGATCTCATTTTGCTTCCTCCTCCATCCTTTTCAGCTTTAACACTGCCTCACCCATCCCCTACCTCCACGGAAGGCTCTAGAATCTCTAACTGGATACTGCAATCGTGCGGGGGTGGGGATGCTTTTGTTTAGCTTCTATTTTCCTTGAAGTGGAATGGGGCTATTTCCTCACCCCACTGGGAAGTCTGGACAATGGGTTTTGGCTGCGGGGGGTGGAGGAGGGAGTATTGCAGCTGATTGCCCACATCAGACTTAATCAAGCCTCGAAAACCTCCGCTCCTGGTTCTTGGAGACCAGGCTCTATCAGGGCATCTGGCCACTTAGTTCTCTGGGCTTTTTTTCTAGTCTTACTTGGGGCCACCCATCCTTAGGCCCATGTAGGCTCCCTGGGAACCCCCGTGGGCCTCTGAGCGCCCACCAGTTCCGGGTCCCTGGGGTGCGGCGGTGCGGGGGCTGCACGCAGCTCAGCTTCGGCGCCCACCTGCGGCTTCCTTCTGAACCGAGACACTGCGCACCAGCCGCCGCGGGCTGCCGGCCTCGGTAACTGCAGTCAAACTCTGCGGTTCCTCGGGCTGAGGCGCAGGCTAGGGGCGGGCGTGGCATTTTCAGAGGAGGATTCCAGTCGTTCCGCGAAGCGCCGCTCTGCAAACAGTGGCCTTGAAGCAGTTCACCTTGCGCTTTGTTCCGTTTATTTGGCCCACGCTCCACGAGGAGACGAAGGACAGCCCATCCTCTGGCTGAAACCTGGGCCGTCCAAACAATCAAACCAAGGAGTGTGGGGCGGAGGTCCCCAACCCCCACCAGACGTCCCGCCGGGCTTATCAGCAGAGGGCTTCAAGCCCAGCTTGCAAACCTTTCCAGCCCCCTCCTGGACCCTCCCGGGGTAAAGGTCTGGCTGGGAGGGTCATTCTGCTAACCGCGTAGCGCGGAAATGCAGCTGCTAAGAGGATTAGTCGCTGGGAGGCGAGCAATCAGCGGGGACCTCCTCCCCTTCTGCGCCCAATTAAGGCCGCCAGGACCTTGTACCTCGACTGTCCTGTCTCCTTTCCCCTCTATCCCTCTGGGGCCCAAGTTCTTCCTGCGCCACCCATGACCTTGGGGGCTCGAATTCCTGCTCCGCGCTTCCGAACGGCCTGCTCAAAACTCTTTGGCAAAGGCGCCCCGAACTTTACTGGGGAGCCAGAGACAAAAGAGTTGGAGATGTGCTTTTTAATATATATGTATTGTGGATGACAGATTTAGATTTCGGAACGGAGACTCATAGCCCGCCTATTCTGGTCAGCGCCTCCCCCACACCCCTACAGCCCCCCTTACATCCGCATCCTACCATCGAACACTGGGAGATGCGATGGAATTTCAAAAACAGTGCTCTCCTATTTCTGCCCTCTAGAAAGCCCCAAAGTGCTAATCACTGCCGGGATAAAGCAGATTCTGGCCTTAGTCTATTTCGAGTCCTGTATATTTTTGCACCGTACAGTAAAAAGAACCTGGTACTTGTGAAAAGTCCCTCACAGCGTTTAATAGAAACGTAAGTGGCTGAGTGGCCCCAATTAACACCTTGTGATAAGGCATTCCTAAGATGGAGTGTCAGACACCAAATTGTGAAGAGATGTATCTAATTAATCCTCCTAGGATGACACCGATAAACAAGCCTCTATTTAAATAAAGATCAAGGGCTCGGCGCCCGGTTTGTTTACATTCTCTGCCAGGGTTCCCGCGTTTGCACCGGTGCGGGCGGTGTTCTCTGCGCTGGGAGGAGATACTGGCTTGGGGGTCTGCTGGCTCGTCCGGGTTCACATCTCCATTCTTGCCCCAAACAGAAAACCACAACGAAATAAAGAAATTGCAATGAAACAGGAAAATGCAGTGCAAAGAGGACCTGACTCGGAGTTGGAAATACTGTTATTTGCCGTTTTCTACTGGAGTTCTTTCCATCGCCACTTTTTGGTTGTTGATTTGCGAGGGAAAAAAAGGAAGCGGGGTGGGGTGCGGGGGGCGGGTGGTGAGAAGCAGCGCGCATGTTGGAATTCTTTTCTACTTTGGGGAGAATTCCGAGCAGGACCTTCCTCCGGCCGCCACCCCGCCCCGGCACGAGTTCGCTCTGGGTGGTTCCAGAATTCCTCCTCCTCCGTGCAGAAGCTGGGAATTGCTGGGATGTAGAGTAGCTGTCCTGGGGGTGGAATGGGGGAGCCGCCGACGTCTGGAAGGGAAACTAGGAAAGGCGGGAAGAGCCAGAAGGAACCTGGGGAGGAGGGGAAGCCGCAGATTAGCGCGCCATATTTTCAGCGCGGGTTTGGAGCCCGTTTCAAGACTGCAACAACGTGTCTTCCAAACCCGCAGTGGAGAGTTTCGAGGCTCTAAATCTGTTTTTGGTCCCGGTTTCCCTTTTTACAGCCGTCTTTGATTCGCTTTAAACCTAGGTAAAAGCACACCCACCGTCTTCCCTCTTCTCTGCAGTCGCTTCTTTCCGAATCCAACCTGCGGAGGGAGAGGAGTGTAATTTTTAAAATCTCTGCGAGTGTCATGGAAACGCTCTGGAATTAAAACTTTCCCGCATGCCTTTTGATTTTTATCGACATTTAGCTATCAGCAGAAAGAAAAAATAAAATTTTTCCTTTCCCATTCGCCTGGACACTGTGTCGCTTCTCTTTCCGGCTCGCGCCGCGGTGTCTACTCCTATACACACCGGCTCCAAAGTTTAGCTTTCACCCCGCAGAGATTTCGAAAGCCCTGGGAGGCTTTTTAAAAAAGGGAATTTGGAAAAATCTGTTGGCGAGCCCGCTTGAGTCCCACTCTATAAAACACCCCTCGCCCCGCCGTCATTCCTCAAGTTTACGCTTTCAAACGTGCGAACCCCGCAGGTCCAGTCCGCGAGTGCGCCCATCCCAGGACCCGGTCCTCCAGCGCCTGTGTTTGTCGGAGGTCGGATCCCTCCTGCCGCTTGCAGAGGCCTAGGCTCAGCGCACATATTTGGGGTTCGCAGGGCTTCCCGCGCGCCCGAACCCGACCTGCGCTGCATTTTCTTCTGGGCGCAGGAGCTAAACGATTTGGGGGCAGACTTAAGTTACAGACACCTTCCCCCCACCCCACCCCCAAGACGATGGAACGCCGGCCTTGCTGGCCATCGAATTTCTCCTTATTACGGCTTAAATGAAAAAGAAAGCACGACGTGGGCGCGAGCACACACACATCCACCCACGTCTTCAACCCTGGCAGTCCTCCGTGTGTTGCTGAGGACACGTATGGAGCTCGCCAGGGCCCCCGCGTCGGAGGGATCGCTGACCGCCGCCGAAGCAATGCGTATTTTAGGCAGCATTCCCCTCCCACCAGACATACACACACACACACACACACACACTCACACACACACACACACACACACACACGAGTTTAATTTTCCCCTGCCTCCTTAAAAAGCTCGGGACCCTTTTCTATCAGCACTGGGGAGGCAGGCAGCAGGACTCACATAGGGACTTTTGTGACTTTAAGTCCCACTCAGGTTCCTGCACACAGTTGGCGTGGAGAAGGACCCCGCGCCTCGCCCTTGGCCTCCAGGGCGCGCCGCTGAGTTTCCGCCTCCCGCGGCACCTCCGCTCTCTTCTGGGCGGCGGGTAGCCTTCGCCATCTGGTGGCCATGGAGAGCAAGTCTCCCCAGCCGAAGAGGGTTCTTCCACTCTTAAACACGCTGCTTTGTCAGGTCCTGAACCGTTCTGTTAAAAAAAGAAAAGAAAAGAAAAAAAAAAAAACGCAGTGTCGCGATCTCGACTCCCTGCAACCTCCTCCTCCCGGGTTCCAGCGAGTCTCCTGCTTCAACCTCCTAAGTAGCCGGTATTACAGGCATGCGCCACCACGCCCGGAGTAGAGACAGTGTTTCTCCATGTTTGGTCAGGCTGGTCAAGAACTCCCGATCTCAGGTGATCCGCCCGCCTTGGCCTCCCAAAGTGCTGGGATTACAGGCGTGAGCCACCGTGCCCCGCACTTCTACGCTTCTTTAAAAGTTTCTTAGTATCGCGGAGGGAGCCTGGAATTTGGAGTTCTAAGACTTAAGCTCTAGTCCGCCGCCCCTTTCCAGCGGCACCGTCTTCAGCTTCACTGAACTTCATTTCCTCATCTGTGAAGTGAGGATTCCAGCAGCACCTATCGCTGCAGTAGTACCGAGAAGGAAGAAATGAGATTATAAATTTAACTGCTCTGTAAATTGTTGAGTAGTTCCGAATATTAGCAAGTATCATTAACTACCAATTTTATGACATATATGATAGTAAACTTAGATACATTCACAAAGGAAACATTTTTTATTAATTCAAAAATAACTGCAAGTATTACACAGTTTGGAAAAGTAGAGAGCAATGGACCCTCATGTGTCCACCACCCGCTACAATAACCATCAATTCATGGCCTCTCTTGTTTCTTCCTGTAATCCCTACTCCACTCTTTCTGCCACGAATCACAAAATTCCTGTCCACTAATCCACAATTATTTCCATACACAGCCCTTAAACAAAAGGACTCATTTAAAATATGTGTATAACTGCCATGCAATTATCTGACCTAGAAAATCACAATCATTTCTGAATATCTAGAACTATCCAGTACGTTTCTCTGGTTGTCTCACAAAGTTGTTCTTTTTATTCTTTTTATTTGCTTGTTCCTTACAGTGATTTGTATTAATCAGGATCCAAACAGGTCCCATGCATGTGATTCATGTATCACTTAATTCTCTTAATCTAGAGGTCTCTCCCCTCAACTTTCCTCTTTTATTTCTTCTTGTAATAGATTGAAGAAATTGGGGCATTTGTTCTGTCTAGTTTTCCAGGTTCTGGATCTGCTGATTGCAGTTCTATGGTGTTAACATAATCCTCTGATTCTTGTTTTTCCAACAAAGTGATGTTTTGTTGATCTGATCCAGATTCTACCTTTTTAGTAATATTTTATAGGTGGTAATATTCCATGAGTAGGCTCATGATGTTCAGTTGTCTGTTTTGGGGGCATGTCATTGTACATTGATGATTGTCAGCTAGACCCATTATTTCATCAAGGAATTGGAAAAGGAGTTAAATTCCAGTACAGCCATTATTATCAATTACATATACATGAGAAAATTTTACTCAATGGTACTTTGAATGTGACATTAAACAGAGTAAGCCAAAAAGCCAAGATGTCTGGTCTTTATGTATCATCACAGGAAACAGGGAGGCCTTCTGGGGAACATGGGACACAGAAATCTAGTTGTAAAATGGACAAAGTGTATACATTGGTAATAGTGGATGAAACATATTGATTAAAACAGTCTAGTATGCCCAAAATTGCTAAGAAATCTCATTAAACTAGTGAATAACAAAGTGATAAAGTATGTTTCCGTCTGCTTTTCTATTTGCAGGGCAAATTATCAATTTCCTAATCCTTTTAAAAATATATTTCAATAACTCATGAGGAGGCGCATCATATGGGAATCAAGTGATTAAAAAAAGGACTATTAAATAATTTGGTTGTTAAGCAAGGAGGGGAGTGATTTTATCTACTACAAGAGAAGTGGTTTCTTACCACTTACTTTGGAAAGGATTCAGGGAGGAATCTGAGGGAAAGAAAAGGTAGAGAAAGTCCGAGTAACTATCCACAATTCACAGTCTAGAACTGGAATGGAGTTGGTTACTGAGAGAGACCATGATGGAAATTCGAAGAATAATAAGGGTAGATTTTAACATGTAGATACCATTGTCACCATCTTGTTCCCTTCCTCATCCCAGACACCAAATTGTAGCCTATTCCACAAACCTTCGGGCAATCAGAATGTTTCCTACAATGGTCTTAGACTGCCACCATTCCTTCTTGAAATGACTCAATATTAATTCCATAAGTGCCTAGCCTTCTGTTGACTAGAACTTCTTCCTAAATCCTTAAATCAGTCATCATTCCTTGAGTCACTGAACTGGAGAGCTGGGAGGCGCCTTAGAGACTGCTCTAGTTCTGTAAACTCCACTATACCGAGGCAAGAGCCAAGTATCACAATGGTCTCATGGTTTGCCAAGCTCCTTGAGGAACTCATTGGTTCGGCAGTGTACCATGGGTTAGACCCTATACTTTGGACATTCAATATTTTGGAGACTTGGGAAATATATTTAGTCATGAAAACATTAAATTTGAAGGCATAGTTTTTGTTATTATGTTTTTCAGAGGATGAACAATATTTGAGATCCAAATGTATCAATGATTAATTCTTTTTCTTCTTCTCTTCTGCTTTTTTTATGAAACAGCGTTTCACATTTCACTTTATTACCCAGGCTGGAGTGCAGTGGCACAATCATAGCTCACTGCAGTCTCAAAATCCTAGGCCCAAGCAATCCTTCTACCACAGCCTCCTGAGTAGCTAGAACTACAGGTGCGTGCCGCTATGCCTGGTAAAAAAAAAAAAAAAAAAAAAAAAATTGTAGAGATGGGCTCTCACCATGTTGCCCAGGCTGATCTTGAAATTATGGGTTCAAAATCCTCCCACTTCAGCCTCCCAAAGCACTGAAATTATAGGCATGAGCCACCACACTCAGCCTTTCTTTTAAGCCCATCATGGAGTGGTCCCAGCTTCAATGCGCACTCTGGTCTATATAGCTTTGGGGTAGTGAATCCGCAGAACATACATTCTTCTCCCTACATATTTGCTGATTTTCTTAATCTTGGCAGGCAATTTTTGTCTTTATCTAACAGATCTAAAACCCAAGAATGATCTTTGGCATTTTACTACCTTCAGGATTCAGGTTCCTCTGCTAAAAAGGCAATTGTTGATATAATTAACCAATAGTCTGTGCTCATCACTAAATATTTAGAAGATCACAGACACAGACTACATAGCTGTTATAGAAGAGCACGGAGAAGCATGGGTGGAGTTAGTGTGCAAAACTATGTACACATGCTTGTATATGGGAATGTGTATTTGTGCCCCAGAGCTAGATATCATTAAGCTGAGATTACAGAGTGCAGAATACAATTCAGAAAAAATGGTAAGGTGGGATCTAACATTTCCATTAGGCACTCTTGTGTTCAGAGCTGTCAAAACAGATTGTGTGAATTGACTAGACTAGGGAAGGTGATCCTAATGATATTGATGAAATACATATCTGAAAAACATAATTTAAGTAGAAGAGAGTCTCTAGAAATACAACTAAATCTTAATCTGGAGGTACATGCCTCAGAATAATTCCCTTCCATTTCTCTTTCCCTTTCAGCAAAAACAAACTCACTGGAAAAGGACAAGTAAGCATTTCCAAGTCTTGCAATGCCCTGTTTCCCATTGGAGTTTCGAGGAAAAAAAAAGAAAGAAAAATGTATGAGTCACATTCTGAGCCTGGCAACAAGGTCCATTAGGTATTTGGCTTCTCTATGTCTCCCGGCTTCCTTGCACGTAGGCAGGGCTGCCAGAGCCAAAGAGAGAGCAGTGTGGATAAGACCATTTGACAAAGGCTGCAGCTTTAGGAAGAACTTGACCAATCTTTAGTAAACCAGCAAGAGGGAGGCCAGACTCTCCTCCCACCCTCAAATACCCTGCCAGCGCCGCTGTTTGGCTGAACCCAGTGAGAATTTAAAGGGCTAAGAAATCTGTTGATACAGTCATAGAGGTCAGCCTCCTCTATGGAGGAGACAGGATGGCACAGGGCAGGACAGAAAAGAATGAAGAGTGAAGCTTGGGGCAACGAAGAAGAAATCCAGCCTACCTAGCACCCTCCAATGCCTTGATTGTTAAAGGTTACCCTCTTAAGTACTCTCAAGTTGTTTTGAGATTCCCCTAAAAGGATGTTTCAAGAATAGCTGAACAATTTGGGGTTTTTTATGTGAAAATTCCCCCACTTTTCAGTTTTGCCAGCTTACTTGAAAAAATTAAATAACTGAAATACTCCTGTGAGAAAAATTCAGCTATGGAAAGCTTTTGACCACTGATCTAGAGCAATGCTATGATTTTAACTGAATTTAGAAAATGTCAAAAGCATAGCCAGGCATGGCAGCTCCTGCCTGTAATCTCAGCAATTTGGGAGGCCAAGGCAGGCAGATCACCTGAGGTCGGGAATTCGAGACCAGCCTGGGCAACATGGTTTCACTCTTGTTGCCCAGGCTGAAGTGCAATGGCACAATCTCGGCTCACCGCAACCTCCGCCTCCCAGGTTCAAGTGATTCTCCTGCCTCAGCCTCCCAAGTAGCAGGACTACAGGCATGTGCCACCACGCCCAGCTAATTCTGTATTTTTAGTAGAGACAGGGTTTCACCATGTTGGTCAGGCTGGTGTCGGACTCCTGACCTCAGGTGATCCTCCGACACTATTGTGCTATCAAATAGCAGGTCAGACTCCTGACCTCAGGTGATCCTCCAACCCTGTTGTGCTATCAAATAGCAGGTCTTATTCATTCTTTCTAATTTTGTTGTATCCATTAACCATCCCCACCTCCCCTCTATCACTCCACTACCCTTCCCATTCTCTGGTAACCATCCTTCTACTCTCTGTGTCTATAAGTTTAATTGTTTTGATTTTTAGATTCCACAAATAAGTAAGAACATGTGATGTTTGTCTTTCTATGCCTGGCTTATTGCATTTAACAAAATTATCTCCAGTCCCATCCATGTTGTTGCAAATGACTGAATCTTTTTTTTTTTTGAGATGAAATCTCGCTCTTGTTGCCCAGCCTGGAGTGCAATGGCGTGATCTCAGCTCACTACAACCTCTGCCTCCCAGGTTCAAGCGATTCTCTTGCTTCAGCCTCCTAAGTAGCTGGCACCACAGTTGTGCACCACCATGCCCAAATAATTTTTGAATTTTTAGTAGAGATGGGGTTTCACCATGTTGGCCAGGCTGGTCTCAAACTCCTGACCTCAGGTGATCTGCTTGCCTTGGCCTCCCAAAGTGCCGGAATTACAGATATGAGGCACAGCACCTGACCATTGAGTACTTTTTTATATGCCTCTTTGACATTTGTCTGTCTCCTTTCAGGAAATGTCTATTCAAATCTTTTGCCCGTCTTTTGATCAGATTATTTGATTTTTTTGTTATAGAGTTGTTTGAGCTCCTTATATACTCTGGTTGTTAATTCCTTGTCAGACAGATAGCTTGCAAATATTTTCTCCCATTGTGTGGGTTGTCTCTTCACTTTATTAATTATATAATTTGCTGTGCAGAAGCTTTTTAACTTGATGTGATCTCATTCATTCATTTTTGCTTTGGTTGCCCATGCTTGTGGGGTGCTGCCCAAGAAACTTTTGCTCAGATCTATGTCCTAGAGATATTTCCTTATGTTTTCTTTTTTTTTTTTTTCGGTGCGTTGGTTGTTTGTTTTTTTTTTTTTTTTTTTTGACGGAGTTTCGCTCTTGTTACCCAGGCTGGAGTGCAATGGTGCGATCTCGGCTCACCTCAACCTCCGCCTCCTGGGTTCAAGCAATTCTCCTGCCTCAGCCTCCCGAGTAGCTGAGACTACAGGCGCGCACCACCACGCCAGCTAACTTTTTTGTGTATTTCAGTAGAGACGGGGTTTCACTATGTTGAACAGGATGGTCTCGATCTCTTGACCTCGTGATCCACCCGCCTCCGCCTACCAAAGTGCTGGGATTATAGGTGCGAGCCACCGTGCCCGGCCTCCTTATATTTTCTTGTAGTAGTTTCATGGTTTGAGGTCTTACATTTAAGTCTTGAATCCATTTTGATTTGATTTTTCTAGATGCCAAGAGATAGGGGCCTAGTTTCATCCTTCTGCGTATGGTTATCCAGTTTCCCAGCAATGCTTATTGTAGAGACTGTGTTTTCCCTAGTGTATGTTCTTGAACCTTTGTTGAAAATGAGTTGACTGTAGGTGTGTGGATTTGTTTCTGGGTTCTCTGTTCTGTTCCATGGGTCTATGTGTCTGTTTTTTATGCCAGTAGTAGCATGATTTGAAGTCAGGTAATGTGATTCCTCTAATTTTGTTCTTTTTGCTTAGGATGGCTTTAGCTATTCTGGGTCTTTTGTGGTTCCATATAAATTTTAGGATTGTTTTCTCTATTTCTGTGAAGAATTCCATTGGTATTTTGATAGGGATTGCATTGAAGGTACAGTCTGCTTTAGGCGGTATGAACATTTTAACATAGTGTTCTTCCAATCCATGAACATGGAATCTTTCTCTATTTTTTGGTTTCCTCTTCAATTTCTTTCATAAGTGTTTTATAGTTTTCTTTATAGAGATCTTTCACTTCTTTGGTTAGGTTAGTTCCTGCATATTTGATTTTATGTGTGGCTATTGTAAATGGGATTATTTTTTATTTCTTTGTCACAGTGTTCACTGTTGGCACGTAGAAATCCTACTAATTTTTGTATGTTAATTTTGTATCCTACAAGTTTACTGAATTTTTCGATCAGTTCTAATAGATTTCTTTCGGAGTCTTTAAGTTTTTCTGAATATAATATTATATCATCTGCAAACAAGGATAATTCACCTTCTTTCTTTCCAACTCAAATGCTCTTTATATTTCTCTCGTCTGATTGCTCTAGCTAGGACTTCCAGTATTATGTTGAATGACAGTAGTGACAGTGAGTGTCCTTGTTGTGTTCCAAATCTTAGAGGAAAGGCTTTCAGTTTTCCCCATTCAGTATGATACTAGCTGTGGGTCTGTCATAAATGGCTTTTATTATGTTGAGGTATGTTCCTTTTATCCCCAGTTTTTTGAGGGTTATCATGAAGGAATGTTGAATTTTATCAGATGCTTTTTTCAGCATCAATTGAAAATGATGTTGTATTATATTATGGCTGAGCGGGAACCCAAACTACAAGATGCAGTTCTTCCCACTCTTGCCTCCCTTTTCCAAGGACAGAGGAACCTCACCCAATAGCCACTGCCACCCCTGGCTATAAGAAGTACTGCCCAATTACCACCAATGATCCCTTAAGGCCCAAGTTCTCTGAAGTCAGCTTTTGTCAAATGCCACTTGGCCTGAGACTTACCCTTAGGGCAATGGGCTCCTCTCTGGCCCAGGGCAGGTCCAGAAATGCTGCCCAAAAGTCAAGCCTGGAATTAGGGAACCCAAGAGCCCTCTTGGTGCTCTACTCTCCTGTGGCAATGTTGGTACCTATGGTGCAAGACAAGGTCCTCTCCTTTTCCCTCTGCTTTTCTCAAGCAGGAGTTTTGCTCTGAAGCCACCACAGCTGGTTATGGGCTGAGTCTCACCTGGAGCTAGCAAATCTCAGAGGCTCATCCAAGGCACCTGATGTAGGGCTCTTTAGTTAGCTGAATGAGGCCAGGTCTGGAGCCTTTCTATCAAGGCAGCAGGTTCCCTTCTAACCCAGGGTGTGTCTAGAAATGTCATCTCGGAGCTAGGGCCTGGAACAGGGGCCTCATGACTGGTTTCCTATGCTGCTGTGGCTGAGCTGGTATTCCAGGATGCAAGGCGAAGTCCTCCCCACTCTTTCCTCTCCTCAAGCAGAAGGAAGGAGTTTCTTTTGGAGACACTAACTGTGCACCCCGGGAAGGGATGATACCAGCGCTTCCTTGGCTGCTCCAGCTGGTGTCTCAGTATGTCACGTGCCCCCCACCCCCCGTCCACTGTCTGTGGACCTACTTTCACCCTAGAACTCACCTAAGATTTGCAATACTTATGACTTAGCCTTTCGAGTTGACTCAGAGGCCAACAGTGCTTTGGGCCTTTGTGGTGAGATGTGTGGGAACTCAAGTTTCCACCTCTGGGATCTGCAATTCCCCTCTGGTTAGGGCTGGTTGAAATGCTCCTGCTGTGGGTGGGTGTCAGCTGAGTTTGATCTGGTTTTCCTTTCTGCTCTAATAAGACAGCACTGAGTTCAATACCTCACAATTGCTGCTTTCTCCCTCCCCCAGGACCCAGAGATGATCTCCACACCCCACTGCAACTGCCAGGGG
Source organism: Cheracebus regulus (assembly GCA_963574635.1). Lineage (NCBI taxonomy): Eukaryota > Metazoa > Chordata > Mammalia > Primates > Pitheciidae > Cheracebus > Cheracebus regulus. The sequence goes on from CAUYQU010003187.1 coordinate 39,468, forward strand.
TAGGTAGGGGAGGGGTGGCATTGGTGATTCGGGACTGCTTTTTCTATTTCTTCATTGTTTTTTTCAGTGATATGAAGTTAAAACCAGGTATTACGAATGTTGACCTGATTTTGGTTCTTATGAAGGTGTTTTTTTCTGGGTAGATAGTTAACTTGGTGTCCTTGCTTGGGGGCAATCAGTGGATCTTTCTATTCTGCTATCTACCTCCGCCTCCTCTCTCATATTTTCCTTTGGGAAGTATCTATTTAAATCTTTTGCTCATTGTCAAAATTTGGTATTTTGTCCTCTTCTTAAGTTCTATTTAATCTATAAATTTATATGAATGTTTCTTAATTTATAATGTCAGTTTCAGGGAAATTTTAAATTTCTTATTTTATTGAATTATCAGCGAATGTTGTTTGAAAATAGTTACTTTTTTTCGTTTTGAGACAGGGTCTCATTCTGTCATTTGGGTTAAGCATAGTGGTGTAATCAAAGTTTACCGCAGCCTCAATCTCGTAGGCTCAAGTGATTCTCCCACCTCAGCCTCTTGAGTAGCTGGGAATACAGGTGTGCACGCCCAACTAACTTCTTTTTTTTAAAATATATTTTAGAGATGGAGTCTCACTATACTGTCCAGGATGGTCTCAAACTCTTGGGTTCAAGCAATTTTCCTGCCTCAGCCTTCCAAAGTGCTAGGATTACAGGTATGAGCCACTGCACCTGGGGAAAATAGTTACTTTTTAAAATAAAGTTTCATTGGTGTGTAAGTACATAAAAAAATTAGTCCATAAATGTAGAAAATAGAGAAGAATAAACAGTCTTTCTGAATTACGAATTGTATATAGGGATATTAAATCAAATTTGCTGTTTACATTATTTGAATTCCTTCTGCCCTTGATTATTTTCTGCTTACCTGGTTGACCAAATTCTTTAAAAATCTGCTCTCAGAGCTTCTCAAATTATTGTGTTTTAGTTAAGTTTGTCCTGTATTTTCAGAGCACTTTCCTTAATATATTTCACCAAATGTTAGTGCTTCATAGCGACATCTCTGCCTTTCCTCCTTTCAAGCACATGAGAAAGCAGTGGTTTTTGCTACCCCCTACCTCGAGGTTTGGCACGGTAATGTGACTCGTTAGGGCCAGTGCATTTCTGGATCGTTTAATTGCTACTGTACTTTTCTCCCTAATGGTAATCATGAAAACACGTGTTGATAAAGAAGAATCACATGGGGGATAGCTGCCTTATAAAGTTTCCCAGACCTGCAACAGACATTGTTTGAATAATAAACTTACTGTGCTAGTCCACTGAAGTTTTTATGATTATTTGTTATACATCATAAACCTAGGTTATCCTGACTACTAGAACCATATTATTTAGTGCATAAAGGCTTATGATTGTTAGATTTTGTCTTAGTTTGTACTTTTTATTTTTATAACTATGCTTCTTGTTTTGGTTAATGCATCTGATATTGAACTGAATTCTCTTTTATCTGACATTGATATTGCTACTTTCGGTGTCTTCTTACTTCTTTTATTTTTGCCTAGAATAGCTTTAACTTCAGTTTTCATCTTTCCTTGTTATTTGTTTTAAATGTATTTTTCTTCACTTTGGGAAGCCAAGGCGGGTGGATCACGAGGTCAAGAGATTCAGACCATTCAGGCCAACATGGTGAAACCCAGTCTCTACTAAATAATACAAAAAATTAGCTGGGTGTGGTGATGCGCACCTGTAGCTCTAGCTACTTGGGAGGCTGAGGCGGGAGAATTGCTTGAACCCGGGAGGCGGAGGTTGCAGTGAGCCAAGATCACGCCACTGCACTCCAGCCTGGTGCCTGGTGACAGAGTGAGACTCTGTCTCAAAAAAATAAAATTTTTTTTTCCTTTTCCTTTTTTTTGAGACAGAGTTTAACTCTTGTTGCCCAGGCGAGAGTGCAATGGCACAATCTCAGCTCATTACAGCCTCCTCCTCCTGGATTCAAGCGATTCTCCTGCCTCAGCCTCTCAAGTAGCTGGGATTACAGGTATGCACCACCATGCCCAGCTAATTTTGTATTTTTAGTAGCGATGGGGTTTCTCCATGTTGGTCATCTTTCACTTTTTGGAATGTAGTGGTTCAATCTTGGTGTCACTTTCTCTGCAAGTGGCTTCTCCTGGTAATTAGATTTCAATGGTGAGCATCCCAAGAAATAGAACATGTGTTCTAGACAGAAGCTATGTTGATTTTTAGCATCTTCCCTTGGAAGTTGCACAGTGTCACTGCCTCTGTTGGTCTCAAACTCCTGACCTCAGGTGATCCTCCCACCTCGGCCTCCCAAACTGCTGGGATTACAGGTGTGAGGCACTGTCCCCAGCCAGTATTTTTAAAATTATAGATCTTTTAAAACTTCTTTCCATAAGTTTGTAAGTGTTCTTCATTAAAGTTCTACACATCTCTTATTAAATTTGTAATTATCTTATTTGTTCTTGCTGTTTTAAATCTTATATGTATTTACATTGCATTTTAAAACTGTTATTGGTGTACAAAAATTCAATTTATCTTATCTCCAGCCATGTTGCTATATTATCATTTTCTTAACATTTCTCTATAAATTGTTTTTAGTTTTCTATGTAACCAGTAATATCATTGGTGAATAACAGTTTCTTCCTTTCTCATCCCTTTTCACATTTTCTTATACAGACTAAGGACCTCCAGAATAATGTTGAAAAGAATGGAGAAGGCAGACATGTTTTTCATATTCCTGGTTTTCACAACCAACCCCAATTATAATTTTAAATAATTCTCAAGCTGGCAGAAGTAGCTCACACCTGTAATCCCAATACTTTGGGAGGCCAAGGTGGGCAGATCACCTGAGGTCAAAAGTTTGAGACCAGCATGGCCAACATGGTGAAACCCTGTCTCTACTAAAAATACAAAAATTAGCCGGGCATGGCGGTGCCACCTGTAATCCCAGCTACTCGGGAGGCTGAGGCAGGAGAATCTCTTGAACCTGGGAGGTGGAGGTTGCGGTGAGCTGAGATGGCACCACTGTACTCCAGCCTGTGCAACAGAGTGAGACTCTGTCAAAAAACAAAAACAAAAACTCAAGTCTACAGAAAGCTGAAAGAAGGTACATGAACCCTAACACCCATGTTCTCTTCATCTGATTTTTTTATAATGGAGTTTACAGACAGATGTTCTGGTCCTAACATGTCAGGCAGTAATTTTCACCAATTGAATGCAAGTTGCCTTTACTATAAATCTGAATTTACCTTGCATGATAGTTTCATTAACATTTTAGCTTTTACTATATTTATTACAATTTTGATTTTTTCTATTGTAAAATATTGATAGCTTAAGCAATAAAAATTTTGTATGTATTTGAAAAACTGAGAGTGAGTCAAAATCAATTGCCTACTCTGTTAAAACCAGTACAATTAACAGCATTTGCTATCGTTGGAATACTGCTTCCTGCACCTCTTAAAATTATCTTAGACATCCTGGAGATTTCTGTAAGAACAAATTTATTTTTCAGTTACATTATTATAAGTGCTCAGAAACTTCCTAAATAGCTGGGATTCCAGGCATGAGTCACCACATCCCGCTAATTTTTGTATTTTTAGTAAAGACAATGTTTCACCATGTTGGCCATGCTGGTCTTGAACTTCTGGCCTCAAGTGACCTGCCTGCCTTGGCCTTCTGAAGTGCTGAGGTTACAGACATGTAATGCTTTCTGAGCACTTATAATAATTATAGTAATTTCCTTAAACTTCCTTTTAAGTTTAATTTACCATCAGTGCTTTTGAAATGGTGCTTCTTCATTTTGCTTATAATTTTTTGAAGCATAATCTTAAAATAATATTGTCTTCCTGAAGAATTTAATAGTCTTATGATATATGTCCTCGTTTTATCTTTTTTGTTGAAAAATCAAGTTTCTTATTATACCACAGAAAGCAAGAAATGTCAGACATTATCGTGTGTCCAGAGGTTCTGGCATGTCTGTGTGAATGAAGTGGAGAATAAATAAGAATTGAATGGTTGTTCTTGTCTTCATAATAAGCCAAATTTAGATAATCTTGGGGAAAAAAATCACAGAAAATTGAATTCTAAGATTTATTTTTTAACATTGGGTGCTGAGGTCAGAGTGTCAGAGTTTAGATCTTTTGGAATTTAGGAAAGTATTTTGATATTTTATTTTTAAGCTTTTTTGGCTGTAAGTTTATTCAATGCAAAATAATCCTCTCCAATTTTACTGAGGTGGCTGACCACGTCCACGACCAAATCCGCCTCTAAACTGGAATTCGGTTGCTGACCCAGCCCCAGCCTCGGCTTTCTTATCGGCACCAGGGGTCACAGCACTCCGTCTGTTGGTATCTGTCGGCTTCCCCTCTTGTGAGTCTTGCAGGCCACTCACCCTCCAGACATTTAGGCCGAGGCCTGCCCG
>CAUYQU010003190.1:0-38476 GCA_963574635.1 Cheracebus regulus
TTCTCCTGCCTCAGCATCCCAAGTAGCTGGGAATACAGGCATGCACCACCACACCCAGCTAATTTTTGTATGTTTAGTAGACATGGAGTTTCGCTATGTTGGCCAGCCTGGTTTCGAACTCCTGACTTCAGGTGATCCACCAACCTCGGCCTCCCAAAGTGCTGGGATTACAGGCGTGAGCCACCGCGCCCGGCCCAGAATAGGGTTTTTAAAATATATATTAATAATTAGTTCCTTTGAGAGCCCTGAATAATAAACACCCAGTCATTGTAATTTATAATTACAAATTACTAGAAATTTGTTAACAGAAAAAGCTAAACTGGGTAAAATAACTTAAAGTTTATTCATCCGGGCGCGGTGGCTCACACCTGTAATCCCAGCACTTTGGGAGGCCGAGGCAGGCAGAACACGAGGTCAGAGGTTCAAGACCAGCCTGACCAACACAGCGAAACCCCGTCTCTACTAAAAATACAAAAATTAGCCGGGTGTGGTGGCGGGCGCCTGTAATCTTAGCTACTCAGGAGGCTGAGGCAGGAGAATTGCTTGAACCCGAGAGGCGGAGGTTGCAGTGAGCCAAGATCAGGCCACTGCACTCCAGCCTGGGCGACAGAGCTGAATAGGAGAGACCTCGGCTAAGGAAAACACAACCCCAGAAAGCCTGGAGTAAGTGGTCCCAATGTGGCTTATGACAATTTGGTTTTGTTCATTTCAGAGAGACAGGAATTGCAGGGAAAATCATGAATCCACGCCTGGAAGGTGTAAGTTCCTTTGGGGGAAAGGGCAGGACTTGTGGAAGGGGGATTATGAGGCACAGGTGGTTGAGGGATTCTGTAGGTGTACGTTGGTTGAGAGTGTGAAGCTTTGTCTAAAATTTCAAGGTGGTAGGAAGGAATGCTTAAGTGAAGCGCCTGGCCAAAAATGTTATATTCTGTTTCTGAACATTTCACAGGAGGGGAAAGCCAAGAATCACCACCAGATACTTCACTGAAATAAACCTTTATGTGTCTCCTTTTATCTTTCCTAGGCACAGACACCTTAGCAGCATTTCTTGATTTTGAGGTTCCTCCTTGGAGATTTTACAAGGTTATGTGACAAATGATTCCTGTCCTCTGAATGCTCTCAGACTAGTGAAGGGAGAAAACTATTCTTAAGGACTGGTAAATCCACTCCCAACAAAATGTAGCAATAACCTGTAAATGAAAAGTGGACAGGTGCAGTGGCTCACGCCTATAATCCCAGCAATTTGGGAGGCTGAGGTGGGTGGATCACTTGAGGCTAAGAGTTTGAGATCAGCCTGGCCAACATGGTGAAACCCTGGCTCTACTAGAAATACAAAAGAAATTAGCCAGATGTGGTGGCACACACTTGTAGTCCCAGCTACTCCGGAGGCTGAGGCACAAGAATTGCTTGAACTGGGGAGGTGGATTCTGCAATGAGCAGAGATCACACCACTGTACTCCAGCCTGGGCAACTGAGCAAGACTCTGTCTCAAGAAAAGAAAAAAAAAAAAACAAAAACAGAAAATGCACTTGGGGAACACGGGGGCACAGTGCAGTGTTGTTGGGAAATAGTCATTCAGCACTTTCAGTGAGCAGGATGGGTACAGAGAAATGGCCCATGTGACAGGATGGCCTGTGCTGACACTTGAGTCACACATCACTGTGTTCCAGTCAGCACTGCCCCTCTAGTGGGTTTGTCTTTTTGTAAAGAATTGTTCACGTATTGCAGCTTCAGGTTTTTTATTAATTGTAAATTGCATTTTCTCACTAGAGCTTACAACATTAGAAAATTTTATGCACAGGCCAGAAGGAGGTAGATTTCAGAAAAAAAAGAGGGCCAGTCACAGTGGCTCATGCCTGTAATCCCAACACTTTGGGAGGCTAAGGAACTTAGGGAGTTCAAGACCAACCTGGCCAACATGGTGAAATCCTGTCTCTATTAAAAATACAAAAATTAGCCGGGTATAGTGGTGCATACCTGTAATCCCAGCTACTTGGGAAGCTGAGGCACGAGAATTGCTTGAACCCGGGAGGTGGAGGCTGCACGGAGCTAAGATTGCACCACTGCACTCCACCATGGGCTACAGATCGAGTCTCCATCTCAAAAAAAAAAAAAAAATCACTATTTAGTCTTATATTCCATTTATTAATATTTGTTTTTCTTCCCTAGGGGCAGTGTAGTACATTTCTCAGGTCTATCCTTTTGTTGTGGGATTTTCAGTGGAGTTATAGGGACTAATTTTAGGAATGCTACTAGAGAAAAATAGGGAAAGTTTACTATTATAACTGGAGAAAAATGAAATAATTTCCACAAGAAAGTATGGTAGAGAGATAGATTGGTGAATTACAAAGAGTACCCAAAATAACATTTCTTCTCCTTTGCAGGATGGAGGACTTTTTTTTTCTTTTTTTTTTTGAGACAGAGTCTTGCGTTGTTGCCCAGGCTGGAGTACATTGGCGTGATCTAGGCTCACCACAACCTTCGCCTCCTGGGTTCAAGTGATTCTCCTGCCTCCACCTCCTGAGTAGCTGGGACTACAGGCGTGCGCCACCATGCCCAGCTAATTTTTGTATTTTTAGTAGAGACAGGGTTTCACTATGTTGGTCAGGCTGGTCTCAAACTCCTGACCTTGTGATCCGCCTGCCTCAGCCTCCCAGGGTGCTACGATTACAGGCATGAGCCACTGCACCTGGCCTGGAGGACTTTTTTTTTTTCAAAAAGGATCTTGCTGTCACCCAGGCCAGAGGGTACTGCTGTGATTACAGCTCACTGCAGCCGTGACCTCCTGGGCTCAAGCAGTCATCCTACCTGAGCCTCCCAAGTAGCTGGAACCACAGGTACATGCCACTCTGCACAGCTAATTATTTTATTTTTTGTAGGGATTAGGTCTCCCTATGTTGCCCAGGTTTCATGTCTTATTTCCACAAAGAGTCTGTTTTGCCAGTCTTCTGGTATCTATTTTAATTTTTTGAGACAGAGTCTCACTCTGTTGTCCAGGTTGGAGTACAGTGGCGCAATCTTGGCTCCCTGCAACCTCTGCCTCCTAGGTCCAAGTGATTCTCGTGCCTCAGCCTCTCAAGTAGCTGGGAATACAGGTGCCTGCCACCACATCCAGCTAACTTTTGTGTATAGATAGATAGATAGATAGATAGATAGATAGATAGATAGATAGATAGAGATAGATATATTTTTTTTAGTAGAGAAGGGGTTTTACCACGTTGGCTAGGCTGATCTTGAACTCCTGACCTCAGGTGATCTGCCTGCATTGACACCCTGAAGTGCTGGTATTACAGGTGTGAGCCACTGCACCCAGCTGAGACAGAGTCTTGTTCTTTTACCCATGCAGAAGTGCACTGGCACAAACACAGCTCCCTATAGCCTTGACTTCCTGAGCTCAAGTGATTCTCTGCCTCAGACTCCTGAGTAGCTGAGACTCCATGGATGCACCACTATGCAGGGCTGATTTTCATTATTTTATTTTTATTTTTTTTCTGCCCTAGCCCCACGTTGATTTTTTTTTTGAGATGGAGTCTCCCTGTGTCGCCTAGGCTGGAGTGCAGTGGCGCAATCTTGGCTCACTGCAACCTCTGCCTCCTGGGTTCAAGCCATTCTGCTTCAGCCTCCTGAGTAGCTGGGATTACAGGTGACTGTCACCATGCCGGGCTAATTTTTGTATTTTTAGTAGAGACAGGGTTTCACCATGATACTCAGGAGGGGAGGGCTGATTTTTTTTTTTTTAAGATGGGTTCTCACTGTGTTATCCAGGCTGGTCTTGAATGCCTGCACTCAAGTGATCCTTCTACCTTGGTCTCCCACAGTGCTTGGATTACCGGCAGGAGCCACTTTACCCAGCCCAGATGCAGTATTTTTATTGTTTATCATTTTTTCACAGAGAAAGGGATTCCTCTTTTAAAAATATTTACATATTGGCTGGGCACAGTGGCTCATACCTGTAATCCTAGCACTTTGGGAGGCCAAGGCAGGCGGATCACCTGAGGTCAGGAGTTTGAGACCAGCCTGACCAACATGGAGAAACCTCATCTTTACTAAAAATACAAAATTAGCTGGGCAGGACAATCATTTGAACCCAAGAGGCAGAGGTTGCGGTGAGCCGAGATTCTACCATTGCACTCCAGCCTGGGCAACAAGAGTGAAACTCTTGTCTCAAAAAAACAATAAATAAATAAATACAATAAAAATCTTTACATTTTGTTCCTGAAGCATCAGAGGAAAGGAAAGGATAACCATGGGCCACTCCACTGAAAAATGCTTCTACTCTGTTTATCTGTCCTGAAACAGAGATCTTATCAGAATGTTTTGTGGCTTAAGGTTCCCCTCGGGAAACTTTATGGAGTGATGTGTCCTCAGTGCACCCTTTTATCTTTTCCTGGTCCTGGGTTTCAGAACTAGGGCTGGCCCAGTATGCCTGCACTGCCTTGTCTTTGGGAGGATCTGGTGTGCATTAGCTGACTGGTCACTCCTCACAGAGGACCACACGAGATAGGTAAATGGGGCCTCCCCATGAAGCAGCTCAATGCCCTGATTGGGAGGAGACTCCTGCTATATTCTTCATCTAGACAGCCAATTCCTTGGGTGCTCAGCTTTTCTCCCCCAACCTCAGTTTTCTTTCTTTTTTTTTTGAGATGGAGTCTTGCTCTGTCACCCAGGCTGCAGTGCAGTGGTGCTGTCTCGGCTCACTGCAACCTCTGTCTCCCGGGTTCAAGCGATTCTCCTGCTTCAGCCTCCCGAGTAGCTGGCATTACAGGTGCTTGCCACCACACCTGGCTAATTTTTGTATTTTTAATAGAGCTGGGGTTTCACCATCTTGGCCAAGCTGGTCTTGAACTCCTGACCTTGTGATCTACCTGCCTCTGCCTCCCAAAGTGCTGGGATTACATGTGTCAGCCACCACGCCCCGCCTTTTGTTTTTGAGACAAAGTCTAGCTCTGTTTCCCAGGCTGGAGTGCAATGGTTTGATCTTGGCTCACTGTAGCCTCTGCCTCCCCAAGCGATTCACCTGCCTCAGTCTCCCAAGTAGCTGGGACTATAGGTGCCCACCACCACATCTGGCTAATTTTCATATTTTTAGTAGAGACAGGGTTTCGCCATGTTGGGCAGCCTAGTCTTGAACTCCTGTCCTAGGTGATCCACCTGCCTCGGTCTCCCAAAGTGCCAAGATTACAGGCATGAGCCATCACACCCAGCCTAAACTGCATTTTTCTTTTTTTTTTCTTTTTCTTTGAGATGGAGTCTCACTCTGTTGCCCAGACTGGAGTGTAGTGGTGCGATCTGGGATCACTGCAATCTCCACCTCCTGGGTTCAAGCAGTTCTCTGTCTCAGCCTCCCAGGTAGGTGGGATTGCAGGTACCCACCACCATGCCTGGCTAATGTTTGTATTTTTAGTAGAGATGGGGCTTCGCCATCTTGGCCAAGCTGGTCTTGAACTCTTGACCTTGTGATACACCCGCCTCGGCCTCCCAAAGTGCTGAAATCCACGGCGCCTGGCTCTAAATTGCAGTTTTCACTAGTGCTAGGATTATAGGCATGAGCCACCATGCCTGACATAAATTGCATGTTTCATTAGAGCCAACTCCAGGAATGAATTATGTTTCAGTGTGTGTGTCAGGTGAGACAGAGAGGAGACAACTCAGTAAAACCCATTAGATAAGTGCATTACTCACTAATCCCAGAGAGATGAGGGCAGCACACCTTGTGGGGGAACATCCAGGATGCACATTCAACCACCAGGTGGGGAGTAAGACAGGCGGGGACTTTTAGGCCAAAGCCTTCCTTGAGATCCAGGGCATTGCCCAAGGAGGCTTCCTTTGGGTGTTGTTTTTGGTGGCTTTAGAGCAAGCAGGTGCTAGTTCTGTGATGTCATGTTGTATGATTAAGAGGTGATCCCTGCAGCATGTCTGTGACATCCATATGGCATGTAGAGGTCAGTGGGGTGAGTCAAGTTGGTTGTATCTAGCTGTCTCATGGGGTGGTGGTGACCAGAAGGCAGTCGTGTAAGTCACATATGTGGGTTGAACACATGGAGGAACTGGAAGGAAGTGGAGAACTAGAAACTTTTTAAAAGTTGAGTAAGCATTTCCTCTGTTCTGAAAAAGTATCCTCTGTAATGAAAATGCATGCTAAGGCAACATGTAATTATTATAAGAACTCATTATAAGGCCAGGTGCTGTGGCTCATGCCTGTAATCCCAGCTCTTAGGGAGGCAGAGTCGGGAGGATAGCTTCAGCCAGGAGTTTGAGACCTGACTGGGCAATATAGTGAGACCCCGTTCTCTACAAAAAGGAAAAAAATGAGAGAGAGAGAAAAAAAAGAACTCATTATAATAGGCAATTCTATAATTAATTCATTACTGCATATGGAGATGGGTAGTGATTGGTAGATGACTGACTATTCTACTATATATAACCATTTGTTCCTGTTCCTTCTGTTAACTGTTCACCACTTGTATTATTGCTGGCAATACTTCCAACTTCATGGTTTCACCGTTTTCAGAATCTGCCATTTTTCATTGATGTATTTTTCATTTTGAATTTTTGTGGTTACATTGTAGGAGTATGTGTGTGTATGTGTGTGTTACATTATATAATAGATATATATATATATATATTTTACACAGTCTCACTCTGTCACCCAGGCTGTAGTGCAGTGACACAATCTTGGCTCACTGCAACCTCTGCCTCCTGGTTTCAAGTGAGTCTTTTGTCTCAGCCTCCTGAGTAGCTGGGATTGCAGGCACATGCCACTACGGCTGGCTAATTTTTATATTTTTAGTAGAGACAGGGGTTTCACCATGTTGGCCAGGATGGTCTTGATCTCCTGAACTCATGATCCGCCTGCTTCAGCCTCCCAAAGTGCTGGGTAATTTTTGTGTGTTTTTACTAGAGACAGGGTTTCACCATGTTGGCCAGGCTGGTCTTGAACTCCTGACCTAAGGTGATCTGCTTGCCTTGGCCTCCCAAAGTGCTGGGATTATAGGCATGAACCACTGTGCCTGGTCCAGGATATCTTTTGAAACAGGCATGCAATGCATAATAATCACATCAGGATAGGCTGGGCATGGTGGCTCATCCCTGTAATTCCAGAACTTTGGGAGGCCAAGGCGGGTGGATAACGAGGTCAGGAGTTCAAGACCAGCCTGACCAACACAGTGAAACCCCATCTCTAATAAAAGTACAAAGATTAGCTGGGTATGATGGTGCGCCTGTAATCCCAGCTACCAGGGAGGCTGAGGAAAGAGAATTGCTTAAACTGGGACCGGGAGGCAGAGGTTGCAGTGAGCCAAGATCACACCACTGCACTCCAGCCTGGGCTACAAAGCAAGATTCCATCTCAAATAAATAATAAATAAATAAAATAATAATCACATCGGGGTAAATGGGGTATCTATCACCCCATACATTTATCACTTGTGTTACAAACAATCCAATTATACTTTTTTTTTTTTAAGATGGGGTTTCACCATATTGGCCAGGATGGTCTCGATCTCTTAACCTCGTGATCCGCCCGTCTCAGCCTCCCAAAGTGCTGGGATTACAGGCGTGAGCCACCATGCCCGGCCTACTTTTTTTCCTTTTAAAGACAGAGTCTCACTCTGTCACCCAGGCTGGAATGCAGTGGTGCTACTGGCTCACTGTACCCTCCATCTCCCAGGCTCAAGTGATCCCTCTTGCTTCAGCTTTCCAAATAGCTGGGACTACAGGTTTGTTCTACCATACCCAACTAATTTTTGTATTTTTTTATAGAGACAGGGTTTCACCATGTTGCTCAGGCTTGTCTCCAACTCTGGAGCTCAAGTAATCCTCCTGCCTCCACCTCCCAAAGTGCTGAGATTACAGGCATAAGCTAGTGTGCCCAGCTCTTTATTTCAAAATGTACAATATATTATATTTTTGAGACAGAGTCTCGCTGTGTCTCCCAGGCTGGAGTGCAGTAGCATTATCTTGGCTCACTGCAACCTCCGCCTCCCAGGTTCAAGTGATTCTACTACCTCAGCCTCCCAAGTAGCTGGGATTATAGGTACACACTGTCACGCCCAGCTAAATTTTTTTTTTTTTTTTTTTTTGTATTTTAGTAGAAACAGGGTTTCACCATGTTGCCCATACTGGTCTAGAACTCCTGAGCTTGGGGCAATCTGCCTGCCTCGGCCTCCCAAAGTACTGGGATTACAGGCGTGAGCCACCTCACCTATATTATTTTTTACTATAGTCAATCTGTTACGCTTGTGTTCTAGGTCTTATTCATTCTTTCTATGTTTTTGTACCCATGGACCCTCTCCATTGGTCTGTATTTCCACCCCTCTGTTAATATCATTTTCTCTTTTTTAGTATAGATTTCGAAGCTGTAATGTATACTGGGGATAGTACCTGTCTATCTTAGTCATCTTGGGTTTTTATATCAAAGTCCCATGGACTGGGTGTCTTAAAGAATAAACATTTCTGGCTAGGCACGGTGGGTCACGCCTATAATCCCAGCACTTTGGGAGGCCGCGGCGGGCGGATCACCTGAGGTCGGGAGTTCCAGACCAGCCTGACCAATATAGAGAAACCCCGTCCCTAGTACTAAAAATACAAAATTAGCTGGGTGTGGTGGCACATGCCTATAATCCCAGCTACTTGGGAGGCTGAGGCAGGAGAATCGCTTGAATCTGGGAGGCGGAGGTTGCAGTGAGCTGAGATCACACCATTGCACTTAAGCCTGGGCAACAAGAGTGAAACTTGATCTCAAAAAAAATAAAAATAAAAAAAAAAGAATAAACATTTCTGACAGTTCTGGAAGTTGTGAAGTCCATGTTCAGAGCGCTGACAGATCTAGTGCCTGGTAAGAGCCTGCTTCCCAGTTTGCAGATAGCCATCTTTTTTTCATTTCTTCACATGACAGAGAGAAAGAGGAAACAAGCTATCATGTGTCTTATAAGAGTACTAATCCCATTCACGAGGGATCTAAACAAAACAAAAATAATAAAAACATTTTTAAAAAGAAAATAAATTGTAATACAAGTTAGTTTTAATAGGCTATATTGTCTTTTAAAAAATTATCTTCAACAGGTTGTTGGTGGTATTGTCATGGGCACTGATACTTATTTCTGTATAGAGTTTCCACTCTAGAAACTAAAAATATTACATATGGACGAAACATAAAACAATTTCAGTGAACCAAAATTGATGGAGCCAGTATTGTCAATGATAATTATTGTTTTCTTACTTATTTCATAGTTTCACAACCTGGGTATGTATCCCTATCAGTATATTTTATATTTACATGTTTTTTTATGTAGTTGGTATCAGATATGTGATATTTTATATCATATTTTATTTTTTCTTAGTAACAAACCTTCCATGGAATGGTAGTTCACTTTCTTGATTAACGGATTTTGTTTTTTACAGCAGTAGTCATTTGACCGTAACATTGAACAGATAATCTACATGGGTCCCACTTTTTTTCTTAGGTCATAGTTCTTCCTATTTTAATAATGGAGGTCCCAGGTACTGGGGAGGCTGTGGTGGGAGGATCACTTGAGCCCAGGAGATTGAAGCTGCAGTGAAACATGATCATTCCACTGCACTCCAGGCTGACTGACAGTGAGACCCTGTTTCAAAAAAACATAATTGAAAAAAAAAAAAGATAAACAAGTATATATGGTCATGCCACTCTGAATGCACCTGATCTTAGCAGTTAAGCAGGTTCAGGTCAGGTTAGTACGTGGTTTGTAGAATTCCTGGGAATACTGGTTGCTATAGGCTTAAAAAAAAAAAAAAAGAAATTGCAAGAATTCACCAAATAGAAGAAAAACATGCAAATTATATACCTGGTCCTAACATATGTCTATATCAGCTCAAGCCTAAGTCTCTATCACAGTGTGATGGCTGAATTGGCAGCCAATACTGCCGGGCACCCTGTGTCATCATTGCAGGGGGTGAGTTCTACCCTAGTACCCTGTCTGGGAAATAGTGCACCCATAGTCCCCTATGTTACTAAGTTTATGGGGTAACAACAGGGAGTGGTCATCAGGAAAGAAATCTGACCTGGTGTTTTGGTTTTTTGAGTGGGAGGTACTCTCAGGACACTCTCCTTTCTCCCCACAGGGAAAGAGTCTGTTATCCCCTATGTATTCGAGACTTTGAAGCAGAGTCTGCAGTCTAAGCCCCTATCCTTTGTAAAGAGAGACTGTAATGAAAATGTGTTTAAAATATCAAGGAAGGCTTTATTCAGCACAATCGTAGTATGAGTTGTGAGAACTGTAATATAGGAGAGAGATTATAGTTCTATATATTACAGTTTTCATGACACATAATAGGCTGTCTCTCTGAGTTTAATCTCCCTCCTATATTACAGGGAAAGGTGAGGGAAAGGATAGAACTTGGTGAGGTATCAACAGTTGGGAAGAGAAAGTTGATGAATTATCATGAGTGGGAGAAATTGAACTTATTGGAAATACCAAGTTTGGGCATGGGGTTGGGCGGGTGGTAACTGCCTTAAAAGGCTTTTTGCTATTACTGGGTCCTGCAGGAGAAGCTTAAAGCCTAGACAAGAAGAGGGCTGTGAGCTCAAGTTTGGTCAAAGAAGGAGTCCTGGCTTGGCGCGGTGGCTCACGCCTATAATCCTGACACTTTGGGAGATCGAGGCGGGTGAATCACAAGGTCAAGAGTTGGAGACCAGCCTAGCCAACATAGTGAAACCCTGTCTCTACTAAAAATACAAAAAATTAGCTGGGCGTAGTGGTAGGCGTCTGTAATCCCAGCTACTCGGGAGGCTGAGGCAGGGAGAATCACTTCAATCCGCAAGGCAGAGGTTGCAGTGAGCCAAGACACGCCACTGGACTCCAGCCTAGGCAACACAGTGAGACTGTCTCAAAAGAAAAAAAAAAAAAGGAGTCCTTAAGACCTCTGTAGTGGCCCGGCGTGGTGGCTCACGCCTGTAATCCCAGCACTTTGGGAAGCTGAGGTGGGTGGATCACCTGGGGTCGGGAGTTTGAGACCAGCCTGAACAACATGGAGAAACCCTGTCTTTACTAAAAATACAGAATTAGCAGGGCTTGGTGGTGTATGCCTATAATCCCAGCTACTGGGGAGGCTGAGGCAGGAGAATTGCTTGAACCCAGGAGGCAGAGGTTGCAGTGAGCCGAGATTGCGCCATTGCACTCCAGCTTGGGCAACTATAGTGAAACTCCATTTCAAAAAAAAACCCCAAAAACAAAAATCCTGTAGCTTAGCTCTTCTTAGGAATGACAATAAGTCCCTAAATTTCTGGTTCTCTCTCTACATTCTGAACCACTCACTTCTCTCTCGAAAGGATGTTTTCAGTTATGTGTTTCTCATGATACATTTGAAACAGCTGCAGTATTTAAATTGTTTACTTTTACTGCCATAAATGGCTATATTAAAATTTGTATTATTTTGTGAATACATTTTTTTTGAGATGGAGTCTCACTCTGTCGCCCAGACTGGAGTGCAATGACGCACTCTCGGTTCACCGCAACCTCTGCCTCCCGGGTTCTCCTGCTCAGCCTCCCAAGTAGCTGGGATTACAGGTGCGCACCACCACACCCAGCTAATTTTTGTATTTTTAAGTAGAGATGGGGTTTCACCATGTTGGTCAGGCTGGTCTTGAACCCCTGACCTCGTGATCTGCCCACCTCAGTCTCCCAAAATGCTGGGATTACAGGCGTGAGCCACTGTGCCCATCTATTTTATTAATACTTTTCATGAGAGAGAGTGCTCAATAACCACCTGAAATTACACTGTGTAAAACACTTTCACACATTTTCCTATTCTACTGTTGCTTTACCACATGGTTCAATTGTAGCATTATCACCATTTCATCATATACTTATTGGTCATTTCTATGTATTGGAGAAATGTCATTCAAATACTTCTTTTCCCTTTTTTTTTTGAAATGGAATCTTGCTCTGTTGCCCTGGCTGGAGTGCAGTGGCATAATCTTGGCTGACTGCAGCCTCTGCTACCTAGGTTCAAGTGATTCTCCTGACTCAGCCTCCCAAGTAGTTGGGATTACAGGCATGTGCCATCATGCCCAGCTAATTTTTGTATTTTTAGTAAAGATGGGGTTTCACCTTGTTGGCCAAGGCTGGTCTCAAACTCCTAACTTCAAGTGATCCACCCACCTCAGGCTCCCAAAGTGCTAAGATTATAGGCTTGAGCCACCATGCCTGGGCTATGCCCATCTTTTCATTAATATCAATTAGTTTTTTTACTTGGTACCATAATTTATTTTTTAAATTACTGTAAAATAATAAACTTCAGTTTTACCAGCTTAAGCAGTTTTAAGTGTACAGTTGATATAGTTGCACAACACTACATAACTTATCTAAGGTGAATTGTACTGTGATTTTCTTTTTGTAACTAGCTTTTTGCAATTACAACAGCATCCTGAATTTTTGTGATTCTTGTAGCATGAGACAGGATGTTATTTTATAAGATTAAATAATATTTCAATGTATATATATGCCTAGCATATTTTCATTGTGCATGCAGCCATCAGTGGACATGTGGATTGATCCAGCTCTTTGATTTTGTGAACAGTGATTTTCAAATATGTCTTTAAGGTTCAGTTTTCAATCTTTTTGAATTTAATATAACTAGACCCAAAAGTGGAATGCTAGAAAATACAGTAATTGTATTTCTTTTTAAGCACTACTGTACTGTTTCCATAGAAGCTGAGCCATTTATTATCCTTGAAACAGAGCACAAGGATTGCCTTTTCCCTGTTGACGGTGTCATCTGATGCACAAAATTGTTTTGTTTTTTATTTTTGAGACAGTCTTGCTGTTGCCCTGGCTGGAGCGCAGTGGCGTGATCTCAGCACACTGCAACCTCCAACTCCTGGGTTCAAGTGATTCTCCTGCCTTAGCCTCCCAAGTAGCTGGAATTACAGGTGTGCACCACCACACCTGGCTAATTTTTGTATTTTTAGTAGAGACAGTGTCTTACCATATTGTCCAGGCTGGTCACAAACTCCTAACCTCAGCTGATCCTCCTGCCTTAGCCTCTCAAAGTAGAGTAGTGGGATTATAGGCATGAGCCACCATGCCTGGCCACAAAAGTTTTTAAGTTTGATAAATACTTGCCTTTTTGTTGAGACTGGGTGCCTGTTTTTTTTTTTTTTTTTTTTTCTGAGATGGAGTCTTGCTCTGTCACCCAGGCTAGAGTGCAGTGGCATGATCTTGGCTCACTGCAGCCTCTGCCTCTCGGGTTCCAATGATTCTACTGCCTCAGCTTCCTGGGTAGCTGGGATTATAGGCACGTGCCACCACGCCTAATGTTTGTATTTTTCTTTTTTTGAGACCAAGTCTCACTCTGTTGCCCAGGCTGGAATGCAGTGAGGTAAACTCAGCTCAGTGCAACCTCTGCCTCCTTGGTTCAAGTGATTCTTGTGCTTCAGCCTCCCGAGTAGCTGGGACTACAGGAGTGTTTTGTTTTTTTTTTTTTGTATTTTTAGTAGAGACAGGGTTTCACCAAGTTGGCCAGGCTAGTCTTGAACTCCTGACCTCAGGTGATCTATTGCTGCAGGAATCAGAACAAAATTCACTTTCTAGATATTGTCAAAGGTAAAACTTTGTGAATAGGCATTTTTTTCAAGGATACACAGCCTCAGGACTGCTAATGTTAACCTTTTCACATAGGAATTTGGAGGACTTTGTTATGGCAAGTGCTATACTCCCACATTACAGACAGACATTGGGTGCAGCCCAGGCAGCACACCTTTCTGGATTTACCAAAAATACAAATTTTCCTGTTCTACTGTTGCTTTACCACTTGGTTGAACTGTAGCATCAGAATTACTTTATGGAAGAAACTGAGTGTAGACAGAGAGTATGAGGTCTCATGGTCATGGAATAATTGTTTTGAGTCCACAGCATCATGGGAACTTCTTGAGAATAGAGTATAGGCCCCATCCTCCTCTATACTTGTGGGATGTTTCAGGATTCAGTGGCCTTTGAGGATGTGACTGTGTTAGTCTTACCCATCCTCCTCTATACATATGGGATGTTTCAGGATTCAGTGGCCTTTGAGGATGTGGCTGTGACCTTCACCCAGGAGGAGTGGGCTTTGCTGGATCCTTCCCAGAAAACTCTCTATAGAGATGTGATGCAAGAAAACTTCAGGAACCTGGCCTCTGTAGGTAAGGATGACAATATCACTTCCCTAAGTAAATGCGAGAACAAGTATTTTTTTGTTAAACAAGTATTTTTAGCTCATGAATACTGTTGAGTGATATACAGTGTGGACAGGGAATATTTGATAAATAAAGGAAGTATGTCTGCTGTGTACCCTGAACATAGAATCAGCTAATTTTTAAAATAATTTTATACTAATTCAAAATTATTTTCCTTGTTCTGTGTTGTAGGGAAAAAATGGAAAGCCCAGAACATATATGTAGAGTTCAAAAATCTAAGGAGAAACCTAAGGTAATTTGCACTCACAAGACAAAGCAGTGTCTGTCTAGAAAATGTTAGAATGGGAGAAAATGTTAAAAATAAAAAGGAAACAAAAGAAATAAGCCCAACTTCAATCTCTTTATTCTTAGAAAATGTTATCTAAACACATACTGAGGTGTGATACAATTGCTGGACACACTGGCTCAGGCCTATAATTCAGCCCTTTGGAAGGTTCAGGCTGGAGGACCACTTAAGCCTAGGAGTTTGAGGCTGGCATTACTGCACTCTAGCCTGGGCAAGAGTGTGAGACCCTGACTCAAAAACAAATTTAAAAGAGACAGATATTTAGTATTTGTAAAATAATTTACTTTAAAATAGCATTCAGAGGGGCCAGACATAGTGGCTCACGTCTGTAATTCCAGCACTTTGGGAGGCCAAGGAGGGTGGATCACTTGAGGTTAGGAATTCAAGAGCAGCCTGGCCAATATGGTGAAACCCTGTCTCTACTAAAAATACAAAAATTAGCCGGGCATGGTGCCACCACCTGTTATCCCACCTACCCAGGAGGCTGAGGCAGGAGAGTTGCTTGAACCTAGGAGGAGGAGGTTGCAGTGAGCCAAGTTTGCGCCACAGCATTCCAGCCGGGGTGACAGAGTGAGACTCCGTCTCAAAAAAAAAAAAAAAAAAAGTATTCAGAAGGCTTTTATCACCTTTTTTGATAATAGATATGGTTGGGCCATCTTGTAAGAGCCCGTGGTCCATTCATATTCAAACAATTCATACACTATAGAAAGCCTATGCTTTGCTGGACGATGTTAAAAATGGAAGTGCAGGCCAAGCACGGTGGCTCATACCTATAATCCGAGCATTTTGGAAAGCCGAGATGGGCGGATCACCTGAGGTCAGGAGTTCAAGAGCAGTCTGGCCCAAATGGTAAAACCCTGTCTCTACTAAAAATACAACAATTAATGTAATTCCAGCACTTTGTGAGGCCGAGACAGGTGGATCACCTGAGCTCAGGAGTTCGAGACCATCCCAGGCAACATGGTGAAACCTTTGTCTACTAAAATACAAAAAATTAGCCAGGTGTGGTGGCATGCGCCACCTGTAGTCCCAGCTACTTGGTAGGCTGAGGCAGAAGAATTGCTTGAACCCAGGAAGTGAAAGTTGCAGTGAGCCGAGATCACACCATTGCACTCCAGCCTGAGCAAGAGAGTGAGACTCCATCTCAAGAAAAAGAAAAAATGCAAGTGCAATACTTGTGAATGAATATAAAATCACTGATAAGCAAACCCATTATAATGTACTTCTCATTGTTTACAGAAATCTTATGGGAGAGAGACTCTCTGAAAGTAAAGAAGATCATCAGCATGGAGAGATTTTGACCCAGGTTCCAGATGACATGCTGAAGAAGAAAACAACTACTGGAGTAAAATCATGTGAAAGCAGTGTGTGTGGGGAAGTAGGCAGTGGTCATTCATCTCTTACAAGGCGCATCAGAGATGATACTGGACACAAGGTATATGAGTATCAAGAATATGGACAGAAGCCATATAAATGTAAACACTGTAAAAAAGCCTTCAACTGTCTCTCCTCTGTTCAGACACATGAAAGGGCTCATAGTGGAAGGAAACCCTATGTGTGTGAAGAATGTGGAAAAACATTTATTTCCCATTCAACCCTTCAAAGACACAGGATAATGCACAGTGGAGATGGACCTTATAAGTGTAAATTCTGTGGGAAAGGCTTGATGTTTCTCAGTTTATATCTTATCCACAAACGAACTCACACTGGAGAGAAACCATATGAATGTAAACAATGTGGTAAAACCTTTAGTCATTCTGGTAGCCTTCGAATACATGAAAGAACGCACACTGGGGAGAA
The DNA here is from genome assembly GCA_963574635.1 of Cheracebus regulus. Classification (NCBI taxonomy): domain Eukaryota; kingdom Metazoa; phylum Chordata; class Mammalia; order Primates; family Pitheciidae; genus Cheracebus; species Cheracebus regulus. Next base: position 16,299 of record CAUYQU010003190.1, read on the forward strand.
GCCTTATAAATGTAATGAATGTGGGAAAGCATTCCATAGTTCCACATGCCTTAATGCACATAAAAGAACTCACACTGGGGAGAAGCCATATCAATGTAAACAGTGTGGCAAAGGCTTCAGCTCTTCCCATTCCTTTCAAATACATGAAAGATCTCACACTGGGGAGAAGCCATATGAATGTAAGGAATGTGGAAAAGCATTCAAGTATCCCAGTTCTGTTCATAGACACGAAAGAACCCATTCTAGGAAAAAACTCTATGAATGTAAACACTGTGGGAAAGTATTATCTTATCTTACAAGCTTTCAAAACCACCTGGGAATGCACACTGGAGAGATACCTCATAAATGTAAGATATGTGGGAAAGCCTTTTATTCTCCTAGTTCACTTCAAACACATGAAAAAACTCACAATGGAGAGAAACCGTATAAATGCATGCAATGTGGTAAAGCCTTCAATTCTTCCAGTTCCTTTCGATATCATGAAAGGACTCACACTGGAGAGAAACCTTATGAATGTAAGCAATGTGGGAAAGCCTTCAGATCCGCTTCACTTCTTCAAACACACGGTAGGACTCACACAGGAGAGAAACCCTATGCATGTAAAGAATGTGGAAAAGGATTTAGTAATTTCTCTTTCTTTAAAATACATGAAAGGATGCACAGAGAAGAAAGGCCATATGAATGTAAGGATTATGAGAAAGCATTCAGTTTGCCCAGTTTCTTTCATAGACATGAAAGGACTCACACTGGAGAGAAAACTTATGAATGTAAGCAGTGTGGCAGATCCTTTAACTGTTCAAGTTCCTTTCGATATCATGGAAGGACTCACACTGGAGAGAAACCCTATGAATGTAGGCAGTGTGGGAAAGCCTTCAGATCTGCCTCACACCTTCAAATGCATGGAAGGACTCACACTGGAGAGAAACCTTATGAATGTAAGCAGTGTGGGAAAGCCTTTGGATCTGCCTCACAACTTCGAATGCATGAAAGGACTCACTCTGGAGAGAAACCCTATGAATGTAAGCAATGTGGGAAAGCTTTTGGATGTGCCTCACGACTTCAAATGCATGGAAGGACTCACACTGGAGAGAAACCATATAAATGTAAGCAATGTGGGAAAGCTTTTGGATGTCCCTCAAACCTTCGAAGGCATGGAAAGACTCACATTGGAGAGAAACCTTATAAATGTAAGCAATGTGGTAAAGTCTTGAGATGTTCCTCTCAACTTCAAATGCATGAAAGGACTCACTGCACAGGCACCCCATAATCCCAGGCTTTAGGAGGCTGAGTTGGGAGAACTGTTTAAGCCCAGGAGTTCAAGACCAGCCTGGGCAATATGGTGAGACTCTATTATAAAAATAAATAAATTAATTAAAAAGATCTGCAGTTGGTGGTAATCGCAGCTGAGAAATCCATGGCTGGGATACAATGGCATCTGCTAGGCAGGGCAGAGAAGTCACAGAGGGAGAATGGGTGGGTAGGGGGCTATTGGAACAAATGGTGGTCTGAGTCCCACAGCAGCAATGACTTTAGAGGCCAGGGAGGGGTGAGAAAAGGTGAAGCCTCCCAGGATGCAATGCCAGAAACATGATGATGTCCTTGGGTCCAGGCCCTGGGGGGAGCTGATGCCTGCTGGGGGCAGTGGCACCTGAGGGAGGTATGTATGGAGGGGCATCCTTGTGTGGATTGGGGAGGGAGCCTGAAGGGGCACAGAGTGAAGTTCAAATCATGGCTGAGGCCAGTTTAGGCTGAGGGTGAAGGTACCTGGGAGGGCATGAGAGTCAAGCCAGGTTTGGGGGACAGGCCAGAGAGTTTCTGAGTATGGGTCTGTTGAGGGATCCAGTATGACTGGAGCCAGACAGGGAGTTAGGGGGATTCAGAGTGAAGAGTTGGATCCCGGACATGTGGGCAGCCTAGGAGGGAAGAGGAAGGGTGGCAGGGAGCATAGAGTCCATGGATAGTAGGTGTGTGTCCTGTCAACCTCACATCATACAAAAATGTAGGAGTGAGTTGGAAGAGTTTATTGAAGTGAAAAGCTGGGAATGGCCATTCAGGAAAACATACTCCAGCGAAATGGGCACAGTGGTCCAAAGACAAGAGTTAAATTCTTGCTTAGATTTTCAATTAACCATTTTTACCAACCCTAACAGTCCTCAGGTAATATTTCCTTCTGTTCTAACTGCTCTGCTTGTACCACTGGGAGGATATGTGATGCTGTCCTGTTTGGAAAAGCCATGTTACTCTCTTTACACTTTAGAGTAATTTGGGTTGGATCATCAATGCTCCATCCTCCATATGAGGTGGAGGAAAAGGAGACATATCTGACCCATTCACGTGTGTTTGTGAAAAAGGCAGCAAGCAAATAATTAATCAGTTTTAGGAGTTAGGTTCACACTGGAGGGAGAGGTCAGAGCCCTTCAGGGGGAGTGTTTATGAACAAATAACAGATGATTAAATTCTCTAAAGCAAATACCTTTTCTGCTTGAGAATATAGTGTTTCTAGTTAAATTATGCAAGTCATTCAGCAATGTACTGTTTCATGTAATATTTTTATACTAATTATTCTGATCTCTATTTTTTGTTTTTTGTTATTTTTCCTTTCCTCATTTCTTATTTTATGTTCTCTATTTAATGCTTAATGAAAAAATACACCACTTCAAAATAGCACCTGCAGGAAGATAAATTTTTTTTTTTTTAATTGGGGATGGGCGGTGGCTCGTCTCAGGGTGGACAGCCCACCTGCTCCCAAGATCCAACTATGAGCTTTTTAGGGAAGATAAATTTTAAGACTTTTTTCCCCAAAGGATACTGGAATATAACTGTCAATTCATAATTATAAAGAAATGTAGATATATATATATATGTGTATATATATATATATATATGTGCATGTATATATACAAATATATCCATACCTATATATACACACACATACATACATATATGTATATGGGTGTGGATAAAATTTTTTTTTTTTTTTTGAGACAGAGTCTCACTCTGTTGCTCAGGGGAAGAGAGAGAGAGAGAGAGAGAGTGTGTGTGTATTTTTTCTTAGAGACCACATCTTGCTGTGTCACCCAGGCTGAGTGCAGTGGCATGATTATACGTTACTGCAGCCTTGAACTTTTGGGCACTAGTAATCCTCCTGCCTCAGCCTCCCAAGTAGCTAGGACTACAGGCATGTGTCCCCACGCCCAGGTAACTTTTACATGTTTCTGTAGAGACGAGGTTTCACTATGTTGCCCAGCCTGGTCTGAGCTCCTGGTCTGAAGCCATCCTCCCACCTTGGCCTCCCAAAATGGTGCGATTACAGGTATGAACCACCATGGCTGGCTGATAAAAATATTAAGAAAAGTTAGTTTTATGTTGTCCACTCACCTATATTTCCTTATAATAAAACAGTTTTGGCTGGGCATGGTGGCTTATGCCTATAATCCTATCACTTTGGGAGGCCACGGCAGGTGGATCACCTGAGGTCAGGAGTTTGAGGCCAGCCTGGCAAATTTGGTGAAACCTCGTCTCTACTAAATATACAAAAAAATTAAGGCCAGGCGCGGTGGCTCACGCCTGTAATCCTAGCACTCTGGGAGGCCGAGGTGGGTGGATCACCTGAGATCAGGAGTTCAAGATCAGCCTGGCCATCATGGTAAAACTCCATCTTTAAAAATAAAATATATATATATATATATATACACAAAAAAATTAGCCAGACATGGTGGTGCATGCCTGTAATCCCAGCTACTTGGGAGGCTGAGGCATAAGAATTGCTTGAACCTGGGAGGTGGAGGTTACAGTGAGCTGAGGCTGTACCACTGCACTCCAGCCTGGGCACCAAAGCGAGACTCTGTCTCAAAAAAAAAAAAAAAGTTTTAATTGAAACAAAAAGAAACTGCTTTCTCATTATATGAGTGGGAAAAATGGGGAAGAAAGTCTGTTTGCAGCCACCTGTCCAGAACCCCAGGATTAAGGAGGTTATAGACAGGACTGAGGGCTAGGTGTGGTGTGTCTCCAGCCACCTGTCTAGAGCCCTGAGATTGAGGTTATAGAACAGGACTAGGGGCTAGGTGCAGTGGCTCATGCCTATGATCCAAGCACTTTGGGATACTGAGGCTCAAGATCACTTGAGCCTGAGGTATAGGCTGCAGTGAGGTCTGATCATTCCACTACTGCAGCCTGGATGATAGAGCTATACCAGATCTCAAAAAAAAAAAAAAAAAAGGCCGGGCACGGTGGCTCATGCCTGTAATCCTAGCACTTTGGGAGGCCGAGGTGGGTGGATCACCTGAGGTCAGGAGTTCAAGACCAGCCTGGCCATCATGGTGAAACCCCATCTTAAAAAAAAAAAAAAAAAAAAAAAAAGGAATGTAGAACAGAACTGACAGAACTAGAGTCCACTCACATTACCCAGGAAAACTAGATATTTACACTGAAGCTTGATGGGATAGAAAGAAAGCCTTTTATTGCAGGGCCCCAGGCAAGAAGGATCAGGAAGATAAAGGCTCAAATCCTGGCTTCCCACAAGGTATGTTGGCTCACACCTGTAATCCCAATGTTTTCAGAGGCTAAGGTGGGCGGATCACTTGAGGTCAGAAGTTTGAGACCAGCTTGGCCAACATGGTGAAACCCTGTCTCTACTAAAAATACAAAAATTAGCCAGATGTGGTAGCAGATGGCTGTAATCCCAGCTACCTGGGAGGAGAATCACTTGAACACAGGAGGCAGAGGCTGCTGTGAACTGAAATTGTGCCACTGCACTCCAGCTTGGGCAACAGAGGAAGACTCCATCTCAAGAAATAAAACATAAGGCTAGGCACTGTGGCTCACACCTGTAATCCCAGCACTTTGGGAGGCCGAGGCAAGTGGATCACCTGATGTCAGGAGTTCAAGACCAGCCTAGCCAACATGGTGAAACCCCGTCTCTACTAAAAATACAAAATTAGCTGGGTGTGGTCGAGGGCAGGAGAATCACTTGAACCCAGGAGGCAGAGGTTGCAGTGAGCCAAGATCATGCCATTGCACTCTGGCCTGGGCAAAAAGAGCAAAACTGTATCAAAAAAAAAATAAAAATATGTTATGCTTTATTTGTTGGTTGTGTGTTTGAGAAAAGATCTCACTCTGTTGCCCAGACTGGAGTACAGTAGTGCCATCATGGCTCCAATATAACCTCCAACTCCTGGGCTCAAGTGATCCTCTCACCTCAACCTCTCCAGTAGCTGGGACTACAGGTATTCACCACCACTCCTCACTAGTTTAAAATTTTTTTGGTAGAGATGAGGACTCCCTGTGTTGCCTAAACTGGTTAGGAACTCATGAGCTAATGCAATCTTTCTGGCTAGGCTTCACAAAGTGCTGGGATTACACTGTCACCTGACAGCATTCAGAAATAAATGCCAACAGTCCAAGAGCAAAAAGCTGTGGACTCAGTTTGACAGAGCCCTCACTCAGAGACCTAGGGCTTAGAGTTGGAAATACTCTGAAAAGCAACAACACCTCCAGTAAGGCCTTAGGACAGCTCTGTCATCAAAAAATATAATGGTTACCAGGCAAGGTGGCAGGTGTGTGTGTGTGTGTGTGTGTGTGTGTGTGTGTATGGCAGGCGTGTGTGTATATATATATATATATACATACACACACACACACACACATACATACATATATATATAAAGGTCAGAACAAGTTCCCTCTGATCAAAAGCCCAATACCTAAAAGTGAGGGATAACAGAGGTGTCATAGTCAGACTTGCTGTATCAGAAGTACCTTTTTGAAAACCAACTATTCTACAGTATCCTATGGGAAATGGTTGGCTATGATATACACTGTATTGTATACAATTCCCTCTCACAATTATTTTTTTCTTTTCTTAGAGACTGGGTTTCACTGAAACTGCCCAACAGGTTCACCTTGCCCAATGCCTAGACAGCAGATTTATCAGGACAGGGGAACTGCAAGAGAGAGTAATTCATGCAGAGCCAGATGTGCAGAGACCAGAGTTTTTTTGTGTGTTTGTTTTTGAGATGGAGTCTCACTCTGTCACCAGGCCGGATTGCAGTGGCGCGATATCGGCTCACTGCAACCTCCACCTCTGGGTTCAAGCAATCTTCCTGCCTCAGCCTCCTGAGTAGCTGGGACTACAGGCGTGAGCCACCATGCCCATCCAAACTCACTCTTTTAAATTGGGAAGGAAATAAAAATCAGCTATAAAGAAAATTAAAAAGGCCTGGGGGAAAAAAGCAAACTGTAACAAATTAAATTGTTGTACCTCATACATCAGCCTTCTATGGAAAATGTAATCCTGTTCAATTTCTTTGCCTTTTTCCTATATAAGGAAGAATTTAACATTTAACTTCAGAGCACTGAGCCATTTCTCTGGAGTCTGTGTTTTCCCAAATAGGCCATTCCCAGCTTACTACTTGAATAAATGCTTCAAAACTGAAATCTAATCTTTTCGATTATTTCAAGTTGACAAATCCAAATAAGAAGACTGCATCACTGTACAACCAATCTAGTATTTAATGTGGTTTGGCTGCTCATGAGACATATTGTAAACCAAAAATATTTGAGATGCTTCTGGATCAACTTAGAAGTTTATTTTCACAAGGTTAAGGACAGGCCCAGAAGACATAAACACAGAATCACAGAAAGAGTCTATAGTTGGTGATTTTCTCCAAGGACAATTTTGAGGACTTCAATATATAAGGGGGAAAAGTGTGCTGGATGGGTATAATATGTAATCCACATATTACAACAGAAAAGAGGCAGGCAAGAGAACAGTCACTTATGTATTTGTGTCTCACCCAGCAAATCAACACTTTACATGGGATAAGCTACTTCTCTGGAGATATGTAACTCTGTATCCATAGCTATTCACTTAGGAAAAAAAGAAAGGCAACTTATTGCTTGACTCAGCTTTTAGCTTAATATTTTCCTGCATAAAAATTGGGGTCCTAAGGTTTTTTCTTTCATATTATAAAAGCCTGTCCTCCAACTTATAAGCTATTAACAAAATAAAGCGCCCTCGCCCCACCAACAATTAAGTGAACTGATCTGCTCGTGGCCAAGATCACCAATAAAAATGCTCAAAATGGAGTTCCATGCTGTGACAGGAAGATCAGAGGAGCCAAACCAAGCACGGTGGTCATGCCTGTAATCCCAGCACTTTGGGAAGCCGAGGCGGGCAGATCACCTCAGGTCTGGAGTTCAAGACCAGCCTGATCAGCATGGAGAAACCCCGTCTCTACTAAAAATACAAAATTAGTCGGGCATGGTGGCACACGCCTGTTGTCCCAGCTACTCAGGAGGCTGAGGCAGGAGAATCACTTGAACCAGGGAGGCAGAAGTTGCAGTGAGCCAAGATCGCGCCATTGCACTCCAGCCTGGACAACAAGAGCAAAACTCCGTCTCGAAAAAAAAAAAAAACAAAACGAGAGAAAGGATCAGAGGAGCCTCCTTACACCTTCCTTTTAGAGTTAAGACACAGCAACTGACCTACATTCATGTTAATTGGACATCACCAGACTCACAAAACAGACTCCATGGCAGTAAGACATGAAATTACAAACACCATCTAAGGGGACTTAAGGAAAATGGTAATTCATGCCTCAGAATTCATAAAATCTGGTGACATAGGCCTGTTTTTTGGGCTGGGATGGAATCACGTGACACAGAACAGCCCCTCTTCCTACAGTATTTCTTCCTACCGCCTCTGAAAATTAAAAAAAAATACATATTTATATATATTTCCATAGGTTTCTGGGAAACAGGTGGTATGCGGTTACATGAGTAAGTTCTTTAGTGGTGATTTGTGAAATTTTGGTGCACCATACTGGAGCAGTATACACTGAACCCAATTTGTAATCTTTTATCCCTCACCCTCTTCCCACACTTTCCCATCCTCCCCAGTCCCCAAAGTCCAATGTATCATTCTTATGCCTTTGCATCTTCATAGCTTAGTTCTCACTTATGAGTGACAACATGTTATTATGTTTGGTTTTCCATTCCCGAGTTACTTCACTAAGAATAATAGTCTCCAATCCCATCCAGGTTGCTGCGAATGCCATTAATTCATTCATTTTTATCTGCCTTTAAATTGTAGACCAAAACTTCACACTGTCAACCAACTGCCACTCACAGAATCCTTCAACCACCTGTGCCTTCCAACCCTGCTTCTACAAGTCACACCTTTTGTTGAAAGGAACTTACACCTTCCAGTCACTGATTCATGATTTTCCTTACAATTCCCGTCTCCCTGGAATGAATAAAACCAAACCGTCATAGCCGCCTCGGTACCACTTAATCCAGGCTTCCTGGGGTTGTTTCCCTTGGCCAAGGTCTCTCTAGCACTGCAACATTCGCCTCCCGGGTTCAAGCGATTCTCCTGCCTCAGCCTCCTGAGTAGCTGGGACTACAGACGTGTGCCACCACGCCTGGCTAATTTTGGGGGTTTCACCATGTTGGCCAGGATGATGTCGGTAACTTGACCTCGTGATCCTCCCGCCTTGGCCTCCCAAAGAGCTGGGATCACAGCTGGGAGCCACCGCGCCCAGCCCTTAATTTTTGTATCTTTAGTAGACACAGGGTTTCACCATGTTGGTCAGGCTGGTCTCGAACTCCTGACCTCTGGTGACCACACACATCGGTCTCCCAGAGTGCTAGTATTACAGGCGTGAGCCACCGCGCCAGGCCAGAATAAAACTTCTTCAAGTTATTTTACAGTTTGGCTTTTTCCGTTAACAAATCATGACCCGGTGTTTCTCCTTCATGATTGGCGGTTTGCCCAAAATACTCTTTACTTGTTAACAGTGTCTCAGTTTAATTTTTAGTATTAGGTGGGACTGGGAGCCCCACACACGAGGCAGGATTCCCCCCATGACTTGCGCACAGTCTGTGGAGACGCGGGCAGCGGATGCGGAGCTGCCCAGAGAAGGCCGCGGCCGCGGTCGCCCCACAGGGACGGAACAGGACGCCCGGGGTCCTGGTCGCCGGCCCAGACCCACACCCTGAAGCCGAGGGGACCGAAAGCTGAGCTGCACCTGGACTCGGGTCTCAGACCTCGGAGTCACGCGGGGAGGCCCGGGTCCCGCCACAGCCGATTGCGTTCTGACCAGACCGTCCCGTAACCCCCAAACCCCATCTTGGGACTTCCGACTCCGCACACTCACCATTTTTCAGCTTCTAGATATTCCGGCGTCTCCTGCAGGATTCCCCTGAGCAGTCCAGAACCCGGCGCAGCCAACAGAGAGAAAAGCTACGGAAGAGAGATCTTGTCTCTGTCAGAGCAGGAAAGAAGAAATCCCGACCTCGACTCGGCGAAAGCAGTCAGGCGGTGAGGACAGCGGCAGCACGGCTCCTCCTTCCGGCGGATAAACAGTTCGCAGGGCCCCGCCTCAGCACCCCTGATTGGATAGCGCATCAGTCCCCGCCCCTTCAGACCTGACTGACAGCAGAAGCCCTGGGTCACCGGGCCCTGCCGAGCGGGTCGGTCCGATTCCAGTCACAGATTCTCCAAGTGAGCTCCCTTTCAGCTCCCTGCTCTTTGGATATTTTGCATTTCAGCTAAACTTGCTCCTAATTGCTAGAAGGGACACTGTTGTCTTTTTCACTCAATGGCGCCTTCGTCCTGCCCAGGGTCACAAATGTGTGCAGGGAATTCCAGACTCAAGAGTCCAGTGGAGGTGAAGGAAATTATTTACCCCAAAATATATTTCCTTGATTTATTTATTTTTCTTTTGAGACTGGGTCTCACTTTGTCACCCAGGCTGGAGTGCAGTGGCGCTATCCTGGCTCACGGCAATCTCCACCTCCTGGGTTCAAGCGATTTTACTGTCTCAGCCTCCCTAGTAGCTGGGACTACAGGCGTGCTCCACCACCCCTGCTAATTTTTGTATTTTTAGTAAAGACGGGGTTTCCCCAGGTTGGTCTCGAACTCCTGAGCTCAGGCCAACCGCCCCAGTCTCCCATAGTGCTAGGATTACAGGCGTGAGCCACCGCTCCCGGTCATTCCTTTGACATATTTTGAAATCGCTGCCGCTTGGCCAACAAAGCTTGCCAAGTCTTGCAAAGCTGCCTTTGGGAGGAAAATTTGCATCTGTAGCCACGGCCCCCTCCCTGCTTATTTCCCTTCACTGGAACTAGTAGTGATTCCGAGTCTGACATCTTTAAAACCTTAGCACAGGCAGGAAGCCGTGACTCAGGCCTCTAATCCCAGCACTTTGGGAGGCTGAGGCTGGAGGATTCCTTAAAGCAAGCTTGTCTAACCCATGGGCGAGGACGGCTTTGAATACGGCCCAACACAAATTAGGAAACTTTCTTTTCTTTTCTTTTCTTTTCTTTTTTTTTTTAAGAGATGGGGTTTCACCATGTTGGTCAGGCTGGTCTCCAACCCCTGACCTCGTGATCCGCCCACCTCAGTCTCCCAAAGTGCTAGGATTACAGGCATGAGCCACCACACCCGGCTAGCTTTCTTAAAATATTATAAGATTTCTTTTTGTGATTTTTTTTGTGTCTTCTTCTTCTGCTTTTCTTCTTTCCTCCTCCTCCTCCTTCTTTCTTTTTTCCTCCTTCTCCTCCTCCTTCTTCTTCTTTCTTCTTCATCAGCTATCATTAGTGTTAGTGTATTTTATGTGTGGCCCAAGACAATTCTTCTTCCAATGTGCCCCAGAAAAGCCAAAAGATTGGACATCCCTGCCTTAAAGCAAGGAGTTGAAGACCAGCTTGGTCAACACAGGGAGAATCCCATCTTTATTATTTAAATATTGAAATAAAAAGAAAAATGTTAAAAAGTTGGAAAAGAAGCATTTCTCTTCTCTCTGTGACAGGCTTCATTTATATAATAGTCCACCTTTGCTAGCCAAGCCCTTTTCTTTCCCTCTCTCAGGAGAAACTGCCGCTAAACCTGATGTGCTAACATAACCTGGGATTTTTGGGCCATGCTTGGTCTGCAGTCTTTCCTGGCCTCAGGATGGTATATAAGCTTTTCTGTGTTATTGTTTGGGGGGAGGGTGTCTTCATTCTGAAGGCTCCTGTGTACACACTAAACAAATTTGTATGCCTTTTCAGAGTTAATCCAGCTGCCTCATGTCAGTGAGTTTTCAGCAAATCTTTAGTACAGACATCAACAACCTATTGCCCCCACAAAGCCACCCTCTTTGCTCAGAGCAGGAGGGGAACCCAGACCAGGCCAAGATTGACTGCCCTGGAAGGGAGAAGCAGATGTCCTCCAGGGAGCCAGAACTGGACATGAGACAAGGCCAAGACTTCCTCATCTTCGCTCCCCTCACACCCCATGCTCCTGATGCCCCCTCACAGCGTAGAAACACTCTCTCCTTCCAGATCTTCATGTCCTCAGCGGGAAACTCTCACCTGGTGACAATTTAAGCTTCTGACCTAAATAAACTGTCAATTTCATAAACTCTTTTTTTTTTTTTTTTTTGAGACAGAGTCTCCTTCAGTCGCCCAGGCTGGAGTGCGGTGGTGCGATCTCAGTTCACTGCAGCCTCTGCCTCCCAGGTTCAAGCAATTCTCCTGCCTCAGCCTCCCGAGTAGCTGGGACTACAGGCAGACGTCAGCCACCACACCCAGCTAATTTTTGTATTTTTAGTAGAGATGGGGTTTCACCATATTGGTCAGGCTGGTCTCAAACTCCTGACCTCAAGTGATCCACCCACCCAGGCCTTCCAAAGTGCTGGGATTACAGGCATGAGCCACTATGCCTGGCTTAAACTCTTTGTTATAAGACAAATCAAACAAATCTCACTGAGGCTGACCTTCACAGATTTTCTTCCTGTGTAAAAATTACAGTCTGACTCCATCAACCCCATGCATGTCAAAACCAAAACACTTCCCAGAAAATGTTCCCAGGCTCCAGCAGGGTAACCTCAGAAAGGATGGAACCCCCACCTGCGCGCATCTGCACGTGGGTCTCCTGCTTTCCAGGGCCCTGCAGCTTTTCAGAATCCACATTCTCTGCAGCTGTTCTGAGCAGCTGGACGCCATCTGCAGGGGACGGCGGGGTGCCCTGGAAGTCCCCAAGGAGCTGTCTTTCCTTTTCTCTGCAGGCTCCACACTGGCCTTAGGCTCTGCTGCCCCCTGCAGGTTATTTAGCTGCTTCTCACTCCACTGATCAGTTTCAGGGGCCCAAAACTCTCAATCCCACTGTGTGAATAAGACACCAGCAGAGTCCCTGCTTTCCTCATGGTTGTATGTATAAAATGGGGAAGATAAATTCTAAGAGATTTAACTGCATTAAAAGACTTCCAAATTGCGACGTCGCTGGTGGCAGCTGAGGGCTCTGAAGCAGCGGGTGCTCTAAAGCACAAACCAGGTGTGGGGATTGGGACTCCTGGGATGTGGCGCTTGAGGTGCAGAGAGGCGGCAGCACTCACAGAGCTGGGGGATGGAGGATCTGATGCCCGCCAAGGTAATGGTACCCAAAGTAGAAAGTTCGCGTTTTCGGCCGGGCGAGGTGGCTCATGTCTGTAATCCCAGCACTTTGGGAGGCTGAGGTTGGTGGATAAGCTGAGGTCAGGAGTTCCAGACCAGCCTGGCCAAGATGGCAAAACCTCATCTCTACTAAAAACATAAAAATTAGCCAGGCATGTGGCTCACACCTGTAATCCCAGCTACTCGTGAGGACGAAGCAGAAGAATCGCTTGAACCGGGAGGCTGAGGTTAAGCCCAGAACGTGCCACTGCACTCCATCCTGGGTGACAGAGCAAGACTCTGACGGGGAAAAAAAAAAAAAAAAAAAAAAAGTTCATGCTTTGGGGTTGGGGGGAGTGAGAGGATAGTGCTGGGGTTAGGGACATCCTTGTGTGTAACGGAGGGAGCATGGAAGGGTACAGGGTTTGTAAAGTTCAAAGCAGAGGCCAGGCTGGTTCCCACTCCATGCCCTTCTGGTTTCCCCCATCTGTTACCTCTACTCAATAAAACCTTGTACCCTAGGCCGGGTATGGTGGCTCAAGCCTGTAATCCCAGCAGTTTGGGAGGCTGAGGTGGGCAGATTGATCAACTGAGGTCAGGAGTTTGAGAACAGCTTAGCCAACATGGCAAAACTCTGTCTCTACTAAAAATACAAAAATTAGCCAGGCATGTTGGTGTGCACTTGTAATCTCAGCTACTCAGGAGGCTGAGGCAGGAGAATCGCTTGAACCCGGAAGGCAGAGGTTGCAGTGAGCCGAGATCAGCCACTGTATTCCAGCCTGGGCAACAGTGAGACCTGAATCAAAACAAAAACCCAAAAAACAACAACAACAAAAAACCTTGCACTCATTCTCCACGCCACGTTTGATCAAGTTCTTACCAAGGTAAGAACTTCAGGATACAGAAAGCCCTCTGTCCTTCCAATAAGGCAGGAGTCTAATTGAGCATGGCTCACTGTAGCTGGGAATTCCTGGGCTCAAGTGATCCTCCTGTCTTGGCCTCCCAAGTAGTGGGGACTACAGGTAAGTGCCACCATGCTCAGCTAACTTTTTTTGTGGAAGAGGTGGTGTATCATCATGTTGCCCAGGCTGGTCTCACTCATAGCCTCAAGCAATCATCTGGCTTTGGCCTCCCAAAGGGCTGAGAGTAGAGGTGTGAGCCACTGTGCCTGGCCTATATTACATTCAAATGTTTTTAGAGAAAATTTTCTAAGAGTAAATAAATTTGATGCTTATTTCTTTTATTTGCATATTATACATTTTCAGGCAGTCTATAATTTTCTAGAGAAATAATGTTTATCTTGTGAGGGAAAACTACCTTAGATGTCTCCTGAGATTTTCGTTCTGGTCTTTCCATTTTTTCCCTAAAATACAGATCCATAAAAAATAGTCCTGAATTATAAAATTATGGTTTTTCTTTTTTGAGATGGGTGTCTCACTCTGCCACCCTGGCTGGAGGGCAGTGGCATGATCAGAGCTCACTGCAGCCTCAACCTCCTGGGTTCAGGTGATTCTCCTATCTCAGCCTCTCAAGTAGCTGGGGCTATAGGTGCATGTCACTATCTTGGCTAAAAAGACTGTGGAGATGGAGTTTCACCATTGCCCAGGCTGGTCTCAAACTCCTGGGTTCAAGTCATCCATCCACCTCGGCCTCCCAAAGTGCTGGAACTACAGGCATGACCCACCATGCCCAGCTATGATAACATTATTTTTAAAAATTATTAGATTCTGAGTTCGTGGCTCACTGCAGCCATAGCTGATTTATCGTTTTCCCTGTCCATATTCCAAATCGCTTAACAGCACTGATGAGCTAGAAACACTTGTTCTTTAATACACTGAAGGAAGTAATATTGTCATGTGATACAGTTTGAATGTATGTTCCCAGCCAACGTCAACTGTAATCCCCAATGTTGAGGTGGGGTCTCATGGGAATTGTTTGGGTCATGGGGGGACCTATGGCTTGTTTCTCTCATGGCTTACTGCTGTCCTTGTGATAATGAGTTCTAGTGAGCTGCACCTTCCTACCCTACTCTCTCTCTCGTTTCTGCTTTCACCATGTGAGGTGCCTGCTTTCCCTTCACCTTCTGCTATCATTGAAAGCTTCCTGAGGCCTTCACCAGAAGCTGAGCAGATGCTGGTGCCATGCTTCCTGTACAGGTAAAAAAGCCTGCTGCAGGGGAGGAGCTCCCACAGACAACCTCTAAAAGAGCAGAGCAGAGGGAAAATGGGTTAAATCTCCCACAGAGGCCCCACTGGTGCACTGACTAGTGGAGCTGTGGGAAGGCACAAGCCTCCAGACTCCAGAATAATAGAGCCACCAGCAGCTTGCAACCTGAGTGTGGAAAAGCCAGAGGGGTGAAGCTACCCAAGGCCTTGGGAGTCCATCCCTTGTACCAGTGTGTGCTGGACGTGGCACATGGAGTCAAAGGAGACTATTTGGGAATTTTAAGATTTAATGACTGCCCTGCTGGGTTTTGGACTTTGGTGGGGCCTGTAGTTCCTTTCTTTTGGCCAATTTCTTCCTTTTGGAATGGGAACATTTACCTAATGCCTGTACCCCCATTGTATCAACAAAGTAAATAACTTGTTTTGATCTTTAAGGTTAATAGGTGGGCCAGGCGCGGTGGCTCACGCCTGTAATCTCAGCAATTTGGGAGGCCGAGGTGGGCAGATAGTCTGAGTTTGGGAGTTCAAGACCAGTCTGGCCAGCAAGATGAAACCCTGTCTCTACTAAAAACAAAAAATTAGGCTGGGTGCAGTGACTCATGCCTGTAATCCCAGCACTTTGGGAGGCCGAGGCCGGTGGATCATGAGATCAGGAGTTCAAGACCAGCCTGGCCAACATGGTGAGACCTGTCTCTATTAAAAATACAAAAACTAGCCAGACATAGTGGCGCACACCTGTAATCCCAGCTACTTGGGAAGCTGAGTCCTGAAAATCACTTGGACCCGGGAGGTGGAGGTTGCAGTGCGCTGAGATTGTGCCAGACCTGGACAACAGAGTGAGATTGTTTAAAAAAAAAAAAATAGAATTTTTAAACAAATACTATATATGACTAATGATTTTTTTTTTCCTGAAATCTATGTTTATCTGGGCTCTGTGCAAAATTTTCTTATCATTCCAATTGTAGTGAAAAAGCAATTTACATTAATTAAACATCTGAAGCTGCAATCAGTGAACCTTTTTTTTTTTTTTTTTAAGACAGGCTCTCACTCTATTCTCCAGGCTGGAGTGCAGTGGCAGTCACAGCTCACTGCAGCATCAAACACCCAGGTTCAGGGCCTCAGCCTTCTAGATAGCTGGGAATACAGGTACGTGCCACCACATTCAGCTAATTTTTTGTATTTTTTGAGGAGAGGGGGTTTCATCATGTTGCTGTGACTGGTCTTGAGCTCTTGGGCTCAAGTGATTCTCCTGCCTTGGCCTCCCAAAGTATTGAGATTACAGATGTGAGCCACTGTGCCCAGCAATGAATAATTCTTATTTTTTAAGATGGGGTTTCAGCAGGATGGCCAGGCTGGTCTTGAACTCCTGACCTCAGGTGATCCACCCACCTCAGCCTCCTAAAGTTCTAGGATTACAGGCATGAGCCACTGCGCCCAGCTGAATAATTCTTCACAAGGGGACAAACCCTGTCTGGGCATGGTGGCTCATGCCTGTAATCCCAGCACTTTGGGAGGCTGAGCTGGGAGGACTGCTTGAGACAAAGAATTAGAGAACAGCGTGGGTAACATAGCATAATCCGCTATTCCTTAAAGTCTGATATGGTCAAAGGTATTATGCGGAAAAAATAAAGAAAAAAAAAGGAAAAATAAATAAAAGTCTGAAAAGCAGCATTTCCCACCTCTTATCTCTGAGGGAGCCTTCATCTACATAACAAGGTCTCCTTTGCTAGCCATGCTTCTTCCTTTCCTCTTGTATGATCTATCTTGCATTTAAAACTGACTTACCCACCAAACCCTCTGAGTTTTTGGCCATGCCAAGTCTGCATTCTTTCCTGGCCTTGGAACACATAAGTTTTCTTATTGTTGGGTGTGTCTTCATTCTGAAGGCTCCCATATAAACATGTTAAATAAATTTTTATAACTTTCCTATTAATCCACCTAAGTTCCTTGATCTAATTTTTTTTTCCTTTTTCATCTTGTTTTATTAAAAAAGTACAAAAACAAAACATGTATACTTAAAATGAGCATCTCTGAGACAGAGTCTCGCACTGTCACCCAGGCTGTAGTGCAGTGGCATGATCTCAGCTCACTGCAATCTCTGCCTCCTGGGTTCAAGCAATTCTCTTGCCTCAGCCTCTTGAGTAGCTGGGACTACAGATATGCACCATCACGCCCAGCTAATTTTTTTGTCTTTTTAGTAGAGACAGGGTTTCACCATGTTGGCCAGGATGGTCTCGATCTCCTGACCTTGTGATCCACCCGCCTTGGCCTCCCAAAGTACTAGGATTACAGGCGCGAGCCACCGTGCCCAGCCTAATTTTTGTATTTTTAGTAGAAATGGGGTTTCACCACGTTGGCCAGGCTGGTCTTGAACTCCTGACCTCAAGTGATCCACCCACCTCGACCTCCCAAAAGCGCTGGGATTACAGGTGTGAGCCACTGTGTCTGGCCAGTGCACCCACCTCTGCCACTGCTGTCTTCCCTGCTCCGAGTCACTGTGTGTGATGTGACAATGACTCCACCCTTCACTGATGTGGATACATTATCTGGGACCGGGTATGTCATCTCCACAAGACAGGGTTTGATCAGTGATTGATGCTGCATCCTGTGGTGCCTGGATACTGACCTTCGGGAGTTATAAATAAGCATTTCTGAAGAGCAGCCTCCTTGGTACCTTAAAGGAAGTGACTAAATTGTTCTATGTCATTGCATAATATAGAAAAGTAACTTTTCAATGTTGTTGTTAACTTTACACTGCTGAGATAAACAGGCTGTTGACAACTTAGCATCAATAGCACATTATCAGAGAAAGAAAGGCTTATATTTAATTTACACAAATTTATTAGTCTCATATGACTCAGTAAAGCAAGTCGAAAAAATATTACATAGCTTTATAAGGCATAAATCAATTTATATATATATTGTAACTTTTTAAAAAAATAAAGATGGGGTTTCACCATGATGGCCAGGCTGGTCTTGAACTCCTGACCTCATGTGATCCGCCCATCTCGGCCTCCAAAAGTGCTAGGATTATAGGCATGAGCCACCGTGCCCGGCCAATTTACTTAATTTACTTGTTTATTTAAAATAGGGTCTCACCATGTTGGTCAGGCTTGTCTTGACTCCCAACCTCATGTGATCCGCCCACCTTGGCCTCCAAAGTGCTTGGATTACAGGCGTGAGCCACCACGCCCGGCCCTCAATTTATATGTTTTAACGAAGGTACTTTCTGGTAAATGATCTCGGCTCACTGCAATCTCCACCTTCTGGGTTCAAGCAATTCTCTCGCCTCAGCCTCCCGAGTAGCTGGGACTACAGGCATGCACCACCACACCCAGCTAATTTTTTTGTCTCTACTAAAGAGGTAGAGACAATCAATGACTCCACCCTTCACTGATGTGGATATATTATCTGGGACTGGGTATGTCATCTCCACATGAAGACAGGTGCAAGTCACTGCGCCTGGCGAGAAAACATATTTCAAATCATAAACGGGGTTTGGTTAGTGATTGATGCTGCATCCTGTGGTGCCTAGACATTGACCTTAGGGAGTTTTAAATAAGCGTTTCTGAAGAGCAGCTTCCTTGGAACATATTTCAAATACATTTTAGGAAATATTTTAGTCTTTAGAGAAGTAAGGCAAAAACAGGTCCAGAGTCTAGTCTCCCCTCAACACAAGGCCAAATATTTTACCACTGGAGAGACACATGTCATACACCAGACACTTGAGACATTGTTCCTAAGTGACCATGACAGATCAGGACAAAAACAAGGGCATTTTCTAACTATAATTTCTAAATGTGATAGAAGAAAAAATCTTTTTTTAAAACAAAGTCTCACTCTGTCACCAGGCTGGAGTGCAGTGGCATGATCTGTGCTCATTGTAACCTCCACCTCCCAGGTTCAAATGATTCTCCTGCCTCAGCCTCCCAAGTAGCTGGGACTACAGGTGTGTGCCACCACGCCCAGCTAATTTTTGTATTTTTAGTGGAGATGATGTTTCACCATGTTGGCCAGGATGGTCTCAATCTCTTGATCTCATGATCCTCCCACCTTGGCCTCCCAAAGTGCTGGGATTACAGGTGCGAGCCATCCCATCAGGCTGAGAAAACATTTTTTTTCCGGATCATTATGCAAAGCAACATATTTCTTTTTTTTGAGATGGAGTTTTAATCTTGTTGCCCAAGCTGGACTGCAATAGTGCAATCTTGGCTCACTGCAGCCTCTACCTCCTGGGTTCAAGCAATTCTCCTGCCTCAGCCTCCCGAGAAACTGGGATTACAGGCATGTGCTGCCACATCTGGCTAATTTTACATATTTGGTAGAGACAGCTTTCTCCATGTTGGTCAGGTTGGTTGTGAACTCCCAACCTCAGATGATCTGCCTGCCTCAGCCCCTCAAAGTGCTGGGATTACAGGCGTGAGCCACTGTGCCTGGTGAGAAAACATATTTCAAATCATAAACATAACTTTTTCTCTTCTTACTAATGTGACTTTTAAATCTCATATGTCACATAATAATTTATAGCTTTTGGTCATATTTATCACTATGGTATATTGCACCCTTGGTGACAATAGGTATGGCACTGGTGGTTTTGGGGAAGAAGGCACTCAGAGGTACATGAGATAACGTTTGGTATTGTGAACGAATGAATTAGAGTTGAGATAAAAATTTAAGTACATAACCATGAAAAATAAAATTTCCATGAGGAAAAAGATGCCTGGCATTTTATCCACATGGTAGAAATGACTCACAATGTCCAAATAATAACATGGTAACATTATAAACTTGATCTAGTACATGACAGCAATAGGATATTTTGTTATAACTTCTTAATTAAAAAGAATAACATTTGTTAGTATATAGTAATTATAAACAGTTAATTGTTTACGTTCATTGTCTGTATTCAAAGAATCTTGGCAGATTGGAAGGCTTTCCCATACATTTATACATTTATATGATTTCTCTTGAGAGTATCGAGTGTGAATCCTTCCATGTGTTTGAAGTTGTGAGGCAGATCTGAAAGCTTTTCCACATTGCTTACATTGATAGGGTTTCTCCCCAGTGTGAGTCCTTTCATGATATTGAAAAGAACTGGAAGAAGCGAAACCTTTGCCACATTGCTTGCATTCATAGGGTTTCCTTCCACCATGAGTCTTTTTATGTTTATGGAGGGAACTAGAAGAAATGAAGGCTTTCCCACATTGCGTACACTCATAGGGTTTCTCTCCTGTGTGAGTCCTTTCATGACATCGAAAAGAAGCGGAAGAAATGAAGGCTTTCCCACATTGCTTACATTGATAGGGTTTCTCCCCAGTGTGAGTCCTTTCATGATGTTGAAACGATCTGGAAGAAGTGAAACCTTTGCCACACTGCTTGCATTCATAGGGTTTCCTTCCAGCATGAGTCTTTTCATGTCTATGAAGGGAACTAGAAGAAATGAAGGCTTTCCCACATCGTATACACTCATAGGGTTTCTCTCCTGTGTGAGTCCTTTCATGATACTGAAAAGAAGCAGAAGAAATGAAGGCTTTCCCACATTGCTTACAGTGATAGGGTTTCTCCCCAGTGTGAGTCCTTTCATGATATTGAAAAGAACTGAAAGAACTGAAAGCTTTGCCACATAGTTTGCATTCATAGGGTTTCCTTCCAGCATGAGTCTTTTCATGTCTATGAAAGGAAGTAGGTAAGCTAAATGCTTTCCCACAATCCTTACATTTATATGGCTTCTCTCCAGTATGAGTCCTTTTGTGTATATACAGGGAAGAAAAAGAAGCAAATGCTTTTCCGCATTCCTTACATTCACAGGGTTTCTCTCCAGTGTGTGTTCTTGCATGTATTTGAAGGAACTTGGCAGATCTGAATGCTTTCCCACAATGCTTACATTCATAAGGCTTCTCTCCTGTGTGCATCCTTTCATGTATTTTAAAATAAGAGAAATCACTGAATGCTTTTCCACATTCCTTACATTCATAGGGTTTCTCTCCAGTGTGTCTCCTTTCATGAATTCGAAGGCTTTTGACAGATCCCAAGGCTTTCCCACATTGCTTACATTCATAGGGTTTCTCTCCAGTGTGGGTCCTTTCATGTTTTCGAAAGGAACTGGAACAATTGAAGGCTTTCCCACATTGCTTACATTCATAGGGTTTCTCTCCAGTGTGTGTCCTTTCATGAATTTGAAGGCTTTTGACAGATCCCAAGGCTTTCCCACATTGCTTACATTCATAGGGTTTCTCTCCAGTGTGAATCCTTTCATGATTTCGAAAGGAACTGGAACAACTGAAGGCTTTACCACATTGCTTACACTCATAGGGTTTCTCTCCAGTGTGAGTCCTCACATGATATCGAAAGGAAGTGGGATAACTGAAGGCTTTATCACATTGCTTGCATTTATAGGGTTTCTTTCCTGTGTGAGTGTTTTCATGTATTTGAAATGAACTGGCAGAATAAAAGCCTTTCCCACATATCTTACATTTATAAGGTCTTTCTCCAGAATGCATTATTATGTGTGTTCGAAAACTTGTAAGATAGGAGAATGCTTTCCCACAATGCTTACATTCATAGGGTTTTTTCCCAGAGTGGGTCCTTTCATGTCTACGAACAGAACTGGAACATGTGAATGCTTTTCCACATTGCTTACATTGGTAAGGCTTCTCTCCCGTGTGACTCATTTCATGTCTACGAAAGGATCTGGGATTATGGAATGCTTTATCACATTTGTTACATTCATAGGGCTTCTCCCCAGTGTGAGTTCTTTCATGTATTTGAAAGGAACGAAACCAACTGAAAGATTTGCCACATTGTTTACATTCATATGGCTTCACCCCAGTGTGGGTTCTTTCATGTGCTTGAAAGGAACTGGAACTATAGAATGCTTTCCCACATTCCTGACATTCATAAGGCTTTTCTCCAGTGTGAGTTCTTTCATGTATTCGAAGGGTAGCAGAATAACTAAAGGATTTACCACATTGTTTACACTCATATGGTTTCTCTCCAGTGTGAATTTTTTCATGGAAAAGATATAAACTGAGATGACAGAAGGCTTTCCCACAAAACTTACATTTATAAGGTCCATCCCCACTGTGCATTACCATGTGTCTTTGAATGCTTGAATGGGAAATAGAGGTTTCTCCACATTCTTTATAAGCAAAGCGTTTCTCTCCAGTGTGATCCCTTTCTTGTGTTCTAAAGGAAGGGCAATATCTGAAGGCTTTCTTAGGTTGTTGACACTTATACGGCTTCTGTCCAATGTCACTGCTGATGTTCATATTAAAAGATGAGTTACCTATGCCAACTCCATACACAAGGCTTTCACATGATTTTACTTCAGGAAAAGTTTTCTTCTTCTGGAAGTTCAGCCTGTCATTTGGAACCTGGGTAAAAGTTTCTTCACAATGCCTGTCTTCTTTAATTTCATTGACTTTCTCTTCTATAAGACTCCTGTAAAAAATGAGAAGCATATTATGGTTTGTTTATAAGTAATTTTATATTCATCAACAAGTGTTGTACTTGTTTTGTTGTTGTTGTTGTTTTTGTTTTCTTAAAGATGGGGTTTCACCATGATGGCCAGGCTGGTCTTGAACTCCTGACCTCAGG